>JAHBCN010000705.1:157595-338195 GCA_019359885.1 Listronotus oregonensis
GTAATTACATACTATACTATTACTTGAGCAACTAGCGACAGGGTTGCTCTGAATCGCAGTATAGATTGTAGTGACCAATACGCGCAAATTCGCTTCATAATATACTACATTAGAGCGGCGGCTAAAAATGTTATATAAAATATGTTTAATAGTGTGAAAATGTGTTGGATTATTATGAACTCTTATCAATGTTATTATTTATTGTTTTTAAAACTTTTTTAGGGTACCCTATCTATTAGGTCCATTGTTATCATAACTAAAATAAAAAATATATAATATTGATTTGAGTAATTCACAACGCCGTAGTTATTAATATTTATCTTTGTTAAACTGTTTTGTTGCCAAATTGATCGGTCATACTTCATAATATATTTTGTGTTCTATTATGATATTATTTTTAATAATTATTATATTTACGTAGCCAAAATTTTTCAAAAATTATTGAAATGGTTAAAAATAACATATAAACTAACCAAAAAGGATTTAAAAATCTTTCCAAAACTTTTAAATCGTTTGCTAAATAAAAATTTTCTTTGAAAAAATTAAAACTCCTACCGGGAAAGTAGGAAGCCCCCACACAAAGATCTGACTAGACGCAAAGCCTCAAGATCCAAGGGGGAAGGCCCAAACTATTCTTAATAAAAACGTAACCCTAAATTCATAATGTAAGGGTCCTTTTAAATTTTTTAGACTTCATATTTTATTTTAAATCTCACAAATGTATAGTATTTTATTTTATTCTTTTTTAAACCCTTCATAAGTTTTATTTTGTTATTTTTTTGTAATAATTAGAAAAATAAATACTAAATAAACTGGTTTGATTTGAACATTAAGAATTTAAAATATAAAAGCTGTGATACAACCTACATTTGAGAACTCTGACAATGCTTCCCTCTACGTACCTCTGAAATAACTCCCTCGTGATTTAGTACTTATCTGTCAAAACGTTATTATGCTTATGCTTTTTGTTATTATAAAGTTATATAAGGGAGTAAGGTTAAAGCAGGTATTGTATCAATACAATAATTTATAATAGTTCAGGACATTAAACAAAACAAATCTGCCTGAGGATTTTATGCAGGCAATAAAACCCCCATTTAAATACCTTTGTAAGTACCCATCCAAAGAATTTCAACACATTTTTATAGTGATACAACATGCTATACAGCATTTTATATAATATTTTTAAGCGCCGCTCTGGACTGTAGTTTATTATGAAGTGAAAATTCGCGCGTATTCGTCACTACAATCTATACTGCGACTCAGAGTAACCTCTATCGCCGGTGCTCTGAGTAATAGTATAGTATGTAATTACGCTTCCGGGGTGTCCGTTATATACCTGTATCTCCGTAGGGAAGGCATGTAGGAAAAAAGTTTATGGGAACTTGTCATAAACCTCAAAAATTACAAATTTTTTAAAATAATAGTTAAAGTTAAGCAGATTATCCTTTTTTCTCTAAATACCAAAAAAATCGTCTACTGTGGATAAAATACTAGTAATCGTTTTAAAAAAAATATGCTCCTGAGTTTGCACTCATTTTTTCCTGCCTTCTTTGAGTTTCTTAGGATAAAGGCATTCTTCTAAATAGTTAGCTGTGTTCAATCTACCCTCCAAAAACTTTTTTAGTCTCACAAATTAAACATTAAAAAATAAATAAAACTTGGAATATTAAAGAAAATATAAAATACTGAAATATGGGTCAAAATTGGAAACATGAGTATAAAATTACCGAAGATACAATTTTTAGTTAATGCAACATATTATATATGGATTATGAAGATTTTTTTTACAAAAAAATAAAGAACAATTGTATTTTTGGGACGCTTTAAGGTCCCTGGATTACAAAAAACATGTTTTAAATAAAAGGTTTTTAACGTCCGTGTAATTTTTATGTCTCACGAAAACGGGAGAATGCCAAATCGAAATATGGCACTAAAATTATTTAGGTCAATCTACGTATTCCGCTAAATTTTAAGTCGTTAACTGGTTTTTTAAGGGTTAAGCATAAAAAAATTCATATTAAAAAATTATCAAACTAAATCCAACTTGGCAAAATACTTTTTTAAGGTAATCTCTATATTTAATACATTTCTGGCTCGTGTGCGTAGTACTCTCACGGTTGTCAAAATGTCATTTTTGACAGGTCTTGTGGACAAAAGATATTTTTGACAATTGTCATTTTTGATAGCTATTATTGTGACCGTTGGTATTTATTTTTTTTTTTTTAATGGCAACGGGCTAATCAGCAATTCAGCCAGACACTAAGTGTTACTTGAAAAAAGAAGTCTTGTATTTTATTTATTCTAATTATTTATCATACTAATAATAGAGGGTGATCACAAGCTAAACCTATCATATATATATGATAGGGACACACACTTCACGCCACTGAGGTTGATCAGGGCGACTTTTTATTTTAAACACACAAAGAAGACCACTTAAAAAAGAAGAAACATTAGGATAAAAATTAAATAGGACTAACCCAAGGGTAATAAACCTAACAAGAGTGCTCGATCCCATTTAAGCCATATAAACCAATTTAAATGTCAATTCGTATTTGTGACGTAATCTGTTTGCCTGTTTATTTTGTTTACAAGATTATAAAGTCTTAATTTTTAAAAAATATAATACATTACATTTCTAATAGTAAGTACATATCAAAATAGTTTTTAAAAGTTGAATATTTAACAAAAATTAATAAAATAAATCTGCCTTTTGGGCAAAATGGGCAAACGGGTAACGTCAAAACATAACCTATATCAGCGGACAAATAGTAAAAATCGAGCACTCCTTGTTAAGTTTACTACCCTTGGGACTAACCTACTGCCTACTATCAAAAAGCATCAATCTAACATAAAAGTAATTTATAGTTTTAAGTTTATTTTGTTCAAAAAAGAAACCAATGCATTATTTACCTTTGTACTCTCTAGGGCTAAAAGATTAAGGATGTTAAAAGGACAAACAGCTTTACACTCTTTAATTAAAACATTATATAAGTTGTTGGTCTCAGCTATATATTTGTTACAATGAAAGAATATATGATCTAGGTCACACTTAACATTACAAGTATCACATTGATCTGAAGGTAATATTTTGATTTCATACAGATGAGCAGGATAACAAGCATGTCCAAGTTTCATACGTATAAATGTTGTTATGTATTTTCTAGGGACAGTTAGGTTTTTATGCCAGTAATTATGTGGAATTTTAGTTACAAGGTGAGTGGATCTAATAATGTAATAATATCCAAGTAAAGTTTGACACATTTTATTGTTAAGTGGTGTTAAATTTTTGCTGCGTCATTTTTTTATCGACTTATAAAATTAATTTACTTGCGACAATAACAATTAAAAAACTCAACGAGAAACTGGCATCTATGTCAAAACACGTAATGCAATTTAAAAAAAAATATTAATCTAGACCAACAAGAAAGTTACTTGACTGGCTTTGTAAGTACCATCTAATACCATTTTTTGAGCGCAGCCTTTAGGTAACCTAGGAGAAAAAATAACTTTTTATTTATTGTAGTTTAAAACGTTTTTTTTTTTAAATTTAAATTGAATTCTTCTTTATCCTTGTTTATTTGAATTGACAAAAAGCAGGTTTATACTGTAAAAACCCAAGTATAGAGAAACAAAGTTTAATATATTGCGAAACACACTGTTGCGGTGATTTTGTAAAATTAGTTCTAAACAGCAATAAATATATCGCAGTCATATGTAGTTCGTTTCCACTAATTTGCGAGAATTCACATGGCATTACATGAGGCTTTACATCACTGCAATTAAAGCAATTAGAACTCAATTTAGCAATGACTGAATCGCATTATTTAGCTACAGATCAAGCTGCTGTTAATTCAATTCTGCTACTGTATTATCTGATTGTCATAAACAAAGTCTGAGGACTACAAAATGTAAAATTATAAAGCTTTCTGTAAATGGCTTTGAGATTTCAGTAAATAGGAAATATGCCTGTGATTCAAATAAGGGTTAAATATATTTTTTAATGAACTTTATTGCTTCAGAATTTTGTCAGGTTCAATATTTTTAAATGCATTTTTTTAATTAAGGAAACAGATATTAAGAAGTGCATAAAGTAAGTGAAAAATTTAAAGTACTTCAAGTTGAGCCATTGGTCATATCGAACATGACGTCAAAGTCTACATATACAATGTCAACATGTCAAGTGCGTAGTTGTTTTTCGGATGCTTGCGATTTAGTTTTATTTTGATTATTTGGCATATTAAGAGGATTAAAAAGAACCAGAAGGACTAAAAGAAAAATTACTGATAGTCCTTATGTAAAGGCGCAATCGAAAAATCTTTCCAAAATTGATGTGTGTTCATGCTGACCACATATTTTGGGATCAAGGGATTAAGAGCTACAATGAAATTATGAAAGAAATATCACATTCTTTGAATTCAAATGAGGTAACATAGCTTTTAATCAGTGTGGCAGAATATTTAGTACATAATTTTTAAACTATGCTTAAGATATTTTGAAAGGTAAGTTTGATGACTGGGCTTTCGTTTACAAACCAGGTTATTATGTTGTTACTTGTCAAACAAAAACTCATCAGTTGTTTAGGAAGTGATATTATTATTTACGTTAAAATGATTTTTACTCTTGATAAACAAGTTGATAATTTTGTACCAGTTTCTTCTTATGTCCGTATATGTCAGGACAAAAACACTTTATCAGGTGCATTTCTTAATGT
This sequence comes from Listronotus oregonensis, assembly GCA_019359885.1. NCBI lineage: Eukaryota > Metazoa > Arthropoda > Insecta > Coleoptera > Curculionidae > Listronotus > Listronotus oregonensis. The sequence continues at coordinate 162,313 of JAHBCN010000705.1, forward strand.
GTTTTTACACTTAGGCACATTACATTACTTACAAGGTTAATCATAATTTAAATTTAAAATATTAAAAACCATCTGTAAGCTAAATTAAATATATATTTAAATCAGAAGTTCAACCGTCATCTTCAAATAAAACTTATAAATATTTGCGTTTTTAATTATTATAATTTGTATTGTACAGAATACAAATAGTTTTCTTTTGTGCAATTTTTTTTTTTTTTCGAAAAATACTTCACAAGATATATTTTGTGCGGTACAATGGCTAAAAACGCTACATTTAAGTATCTTCCTATTACTAAAGTTAAAAGCTAAGTTACCTTGAACGTCTGCACAAATTTAATGGCACTTCTTGCGTCTAAATTTTTCAAGCCATTGGTCACCATCAAATAAAAGAAGATAATTTTTTAAATTCTTAAGTTTACAATAAATAAATAAACAGTTTTAGATGGCTTAAAAACGACTTAAAATTATCAGTTTAGCAGAATATGAAAGTCAATATTTTTCATCAGCCAATCCGAGTAAATGTATGTGGCAAATTATAAACAAAAATAGCGTTATTTCGAAAATAAGATTAAAATCAATAACATTACTTATGATGATTTTAACAATTTTGAATATAGCCCATTCACTTGTTAAAGGTATTCCTGAGTCTAATAAAGATCCTTTTTACAATTTACAAAATTATACAACATTGCTAAACAATTTTTTTCTCTGAAGTTAGTTTTAATAAAGTTTGCGACATTATCAACATAGTCGTGATATATTTGGTTTTAATGTAAAAAATTATGATTATAATTTTCATTATTAATTGTGAAGAAAGATATATTTTTAAAATTCATCCCAACTTTCGTATATGGACAGAGAATTAAAGCTCTAAAAAATATTTTTTTTATTCAATCTTTTCTATTAAAAAAAACATCTTGGTTTTTGTTGCAGGATTATTTGAACTCGATTGTTGTTATCCGTGAAATTAAACGGAATTGTTTGTTTTAGTTAATTACACAAGTGCATCAAAATTACCAAAAATTAAAAAAAGTCATTTTTTATAATTGTAAGAGTTTGTTTTTATATTTTAGCTAAAAAGCGCGACTCTGCAGCAGAAGGGCTTTTTTGTAAAATTTAAAAACAAACGATTGTAATTAAAAAAAAATGTTAAATGAAAAAATTATCTGGTTATTTTGATGCACAAGTGTAATTTATTTGATTATTTCCCAAATTAATTGAGAACTCCAATCAAGTAAATTAAAATATTTTATTAAACAGAAAAAACTAATGTTTCGTCAACAATAAAAAATTGCAATGCAATTTTCGATTTCTACAGTGAAATTTACGCAGTAATTTTGCAAAAATTGCACTCCTCTTATGGGAACTGTAATATACGAGGGAAATTTTCGGTAAAATTAAATCAGTATAACGGAATTATTTTTAGTTCCCAAGCCGCCAAGAAATATGTCAATAGAGAAGACAACAACAAATTCTGTGATAGTTCAGTGGCAAGCTCCGTTAGATTCGCTCATAACTGAATATTCCATTAGATATAAGACTGGATCTGATAATCAGTGGGTTAGGTAAGAAATCTCATTTTTATTAAATGATAATTTGTTTGGGATTTTTTTTTTTATCTTGGAATGTCCATAAAGGCTGAGGCCTAAGTACTAATGTACCGTGGGTGTCTGAAGTGTGCTAAGAGAGAGTTTATTCACACGACACTTAAATATTTGGAGATTTAGAGGAAAAGGAAAAACTTCTGCGGGTGGTAGGTTCCATAGTGTGGGCACTCTAGGGATGAAGGAACAGACAAAGTGGAAAATTTGAGGTCTCTCAAGTTGGATTGTAAAAGGTTGCATAAGAGTGGCACTACATGTTGCTCTGTTGGGAGCTGTCAAAGGAGGAACCACACCGGCCAACTCTTCGGAGCAAAAGCCGTGAAAAGACCTCTAAAAAAAGGACAGATCCCCTACAGCTCGTCGGTGGGAAATAAAAGGAAGCTTTTCTGTAAGTTTGGGATCATTAATAAGACGAATAGCTCTTCTTTGAATGAATTTATGAATGCTAAATGTTGTAGGAGAGGCCATTCCCCAGGCATGAGAACAATATCCTAACGGGGATCTGATTTGGGATACATACAGAGTATATAGATTGGAAGAAGAGAAATACTTTCTGGCTTGTAAACTGGAGAAGATTTTTGGCGCCCCAATCCAAGACTAGTTTAAGATTTTGGGAAAGAGATATGTGTATTGACCTGCGCTTGTTTTCAAAATCAGAATTCGCTTTAATTTGTGCTTTTTGCCTATTACCGAGGCTGAAATTTGGCTATAACTTTTTGATTCTTACATTATTATCCACTTATCGCTTTCTAAGTCTATTATTACTATCGTTGTGAGAGTTCCATAATGCCAATTTTACGTAATGTTTTTGGTTGGGCTCAAAACCACTCATATAGAAACTCCAAAACATCGTTATCGTCTTAAAATTATGAGCCTTTTATGCCTTCTTCAGTGGTCTAAAGAGGTACCACTATTACGCTTAAAATATTAGTAGAGGCAAAACAAAAATTATTTTTTTTAATATGTAGGTTACCGGCCGTACAAAATACAGAAGCTGAAGTTACAGATATGACCCCTGGCGAGAGGTATACAATCCAAGTAAATACCGTAAGCTATGGTTTGGAAAGCAATGAGCCCCAGCAGCTAAATCATACAGTAAGGTAAGATATAAACCTTCAAAATAACATAAAGTACAAAGTGTCCCATTTTTGACACTTTTCTAGAGTATCTCCGTAATTGTAAGTTCTATTAAAAAAGTAATATAGGCGTCTTATACTCTTTTTGGGTCAAACTTAAAATTTTTGCTTGCTTGAGATACGAGGGAAATCCAAAAAACTGACAAATTTTATATTTTGTCCCTTTTTTCGATTTCTTTTTTAATAAGCTGTAATAACAGTAATTGGATGAAAGTATTTTTATATCTTGATTAATTATTTTTTACTAAAAATGCATAATTTTGTCTTTAGTTATAGGGTGGTAGAGGGCAAAAGATATTTAATTTAAAAAATATTTTGATGTTTTCTTAAAAGGCAACTTTTTTTACCATTATGTGTTAATAATACAAAAATAAATTTTTCCCAGATATAACAGCGCTCCACCCTACGGTACAGGGTATCCCAAATTCGAGCCTCATGACTGGGATCTCGGAAACCTGAAGAAATACGAGGTCGGAGGCAAAGTTGCGCAATTTGATGCTGATCAAAATGCCACCTTAAAAGTTTAAACATTTCGAATACTTTCGAAGACTTTTGGAAATAAAGAATACTTGCGATTACATTTTTATTGTTTAATGACTCTATTTAAGTAGAAGTAGATGTAACAAAATAAATTATACATTCTTAGTGCTACTTTTTCTGTTCTCAAGACAGTGTTATTAGATTTACGCACCGACGTTTTGTCATTGAGCTGCCATCATCAACTTTGCTTTTTTCAATACGCTCCTGGATTTTTGTATTACGAATTGAAAAAGATCTTTTAGCATCCCAAAATCTATTATATGTCTGTCTCTAGCACATGATCTCTGATGGAAATAGCCATTAATATTAATTTTTGAATATGTGCGTTACATTATTGGTTGTGGAATCTTAAAATCCACAATAAAAAATCCAGGACCTTATTTAAAAAAAAAAAGTTAATAATGGCAGCTCAAAGACGAAACGTCGGAGTGTAAATTTAATAGCACTATCATATAGAATGGGAGTGTGAAATTTATTATGTTACATCTATTTAAACAGAGTTATAAAAAAAAATAAAATCGCGAATATTCGTTTTTTTCTAAAAGTCATAGGAAGTATTCGAAATTGTTAAACTTTTAAGGGGGCATTTTGATCAGCATCAAATTGCGCAACTTTGCCTCCATTTAACCGACCTCGTATCTCTTTTAGTTACCGAGATCCCAATGATGAGGCTTGAATTTGGGACACCCTATACACATACGATATTTTTTTCGTTTTTAATTCTTATATTGAAAAAATATACAGTATCTTTCATGATAGAAGTGTTATACCTTTTTATTAATTATAGTAAAATCTTATAAATAATTTAAACTGTTTGTTCTCAGGCCCAATCCGGTTTCCAACATTGCTCCATTAGTTGATTCGAATAATGTAACCCTAGAGTGGCCTCGCCCCGAAGGAAAGGTAGAAACATACATTGTTAGGTAAGAGACATACAATAAACCTATATTTAAATTTAGTGAAATTGTGTGTCCATGTCTTAATACCTTATATGACCAATTCTTCGCATTGGAGGCATAAATCTGTAAGGCATCTAGAAATAAACTCTTTAAATGTTAAACCTTGCATATTAAAAAATGCATAAACTTTTGATTAAGCAGGTCCAAAACTGGCAAGATAAACTCTAGATAAAACTAAAAATGTAAGGCCAAGTTCCGGCCAACCGCACGAATGTGTGTACTTTACACGAAATGTTTCCATCTTATTTTTCAACCTATTATAACTTCGGTCTCGTTTCACATAAAGGTATGAAATATGGCATGTTAATTCACATAATTATTCTAATTTCTGACATATTCGATTCTAAAAATAGCCCATTTTACTACTAACTGACTGATTGATTCATGACTTACATTTTTACTCGGGACGCCTTGAAACAGGGTATATAGGGGGTATTTTAGAATTTTGCCGTCTGAGTTTCTGAGGTCATAATTGTCTTAAAATTTAAAATTCGGACAGAATTTTATTTACTAAACAACAAAAATTGCGACATTTACCTATCAGACTCCAAACCAGGCGCTATTTAAGGGACATTAAAATAGGTATTTTTGGCCCTTCAGACTCAGTCTAAAGTGTATATTCTACCTACGGAGTAGGGAATACTGAGAAGACAGGCATAAAATCCCCCCTTTCATTTTTTCCATTCATTGAACTCGGAAAAAAGACAAGAGATCCCAAAAAAAACTTATGTAAAATAAGGGTCAAGTTCCTATCCAGAAATCTCGGCCTGAAATTAGACCAAACTTTTTTTGGCTTAGCAAGTTTTTTACTGATCTGTCTGAATTATTGATTTTTTTTATGAATACAGACATTTTTTTATGAATACAGACAGATAAGTAAAAAACATAATGAAAAATAACATTTCAAAATTCCCCATCGTTCCGGTACGTGGAAAAAAATTGACTCGAGGTGGCACTTACACCCAGGATGAAGAAGAATAAGATCAAGAAGAAGAACAACAAGAAAAAGTAATTGAAGATTATGAATCGGACGAATACTGTTTTTTAATTGCAATCGCTTTTATCAATTTCAACCCTTGCGAATATCTGTTATTATGCAATAGTTTCCAATTAAACAGAATCACAACAGACCTGTGGAATAGGCCTGCTGGGGAAACCACGTTAAAAAACGCGCTAAGTACACTACCTCAGAAGTGGCGTAGAAACATGTGCATACAATGACGTTTACAACTTTTTAAATCATTATATCTCAGGAACGGTGGCTGTTAGGAAAAAAATAACAATACCTTATTATTAGATAATTTTATGGTCCACAATTTTTGTTTGGGGTAATTTTACGATAAAACTTACCTTTCTGAAGAAAATCGCGAAAAAAACATTTTCTGACCTATGACCTCGAGTCGATTTTTTTCCACGTACGATGGGGAATTTTGAAATGTTACTTTTTATTATGTTTTGAATAATTTTACTCTCTCTCAGCTTGATGTAAATGTATGTACCTTCGCTCTTATTTTTTGGTCGAATTTGACCGCACTATCAAAGAGGCCGAGATTTTTGGATAGGAACTTGGCCCTTATTGTGCATAAGTGTTTTTGGTGAAATAATTTTATACTGAACTCTAAACAGATACTCTTGCCAAATAATATTAAAATAAGATTAAAAACAGTTGATGTTTACTTTTTCTTGTCCGTTTATTTTTACTAGAAGTGTCATAAATAAATAACAATTTGGTGTTCTAATAGTTATTTTTGTACCGAGGGCGTAAAATAGTACTTTTACGTCCGCTGCTGAAGGTTGTTGCCCAGGCTGTGCGAGGGCAAAAATCAGCTGAGGGCGTAAAATTGGTTTACACCAGAGGTGCAAACAATTTTTAATCTTTGTTTTATCTTGTTCTTTTGCTAATGTTACTGTCAAGCTTAAGTTAAATTTTAACAATTTTAAGTTACCAAAGAAATAATTACATTTGTTAACAAAGTTGTCAAAAAAGTGGTTTTCACATTTGAATTATGAGCCGAAATAATATATAAATAGAAGAAGCTGCAGAAAAATTATGTCTACAGTTGTTGCCAGAAAAATCAATTTATGAAAAGGCAAACGGTGATTTCACGAGATAGCCGATGCTGAAGGCGATTTATTAACTGTGATGCGCCATTTAGGTTGGCGCTGCTCGTCTGTGGCCGAGAGTTATATTAAATATTCCGTGCAAAATAAAATTAAAATAGCCAAAAAAATTATAAGTTCCAGCAGAGAGATTGATATTATACATAAAAAAAATCACCATGTTAATATTAATTTAATATTTTTTATTAGATGGTGGGAGGCAACAAGTCCATCTCAAGTTAACAAAAGTACAGTAAGTCAAAACCAGAACGGCACGGGACCGGTAAGGTTGCTCGTTGGTGATCTTATGCCCGGAGAAGAGTATGTTTTTGATATTCAAGCTATTTCGAATGATTTGGAAAGCGATGTGACAGTTCTACGGACTAGAACAAGTAAGTAATCCAATCGTATGTTAGGTGTACACTTTTAGGGATTTATTGATTTGACAGATTTCAGTAGCGGCTGGTCAGGAGAAGCTCTGGGGTTTCGCCTTTCCAGAAAAAAAAAACAAACATTTTTATAAGTTATTGATGTATTTAAAAAAAATGTTCTGTTTTAAAAAATATAGATTACCATTCCAATTACTTTATCAGGAATCGAAAGATGAAATTCATCCGTATTGTTTTCTTCTTATAGTGCCTCTTATTCAGTCAGAAGTCGTTGTGGTCAATAACCAGCAGTCGACAGACTCTATAGGCTTAAGATACACTCCAACTCCTCAAGTGTCGTCCAAATTCGATTTGTATCGATTTTCTCTGTCCGAGCCTAATATTCCAGATCAAGAAAAAGGTGCCAACGATTCTGATAGATTGGTTACTTTTGTTAACTTGGTTCCAGGAAGGTGAGTACTATGTGTATAGTATACGTTTATTTGTTTGGTTTCTGCATACACTAGAATATTTCTGAAAAGTTTTAATATCAATTCAAAGATGAAAAATATATTTTTTAATGTTAAATTGTTAAATGCTCACCCAATTTTTTTTGAATAGAAAATTGCTTGCTGTGTCCAGTAACATATTTATTAACACGTTGTCATTTTTATTTTTCAATCTAGGATGTAATGGAAAGTGATCTTTTTATTCCCAAAATTAAAAAAATCTGTTTGCTATACAGCTTCAAATTTAATTTTATTGCATTAAGTTGAAAATGTTTTTTTTTATTTTACTTGAATTATAAAATTTATATTTTCCTAGGTTGTACAATATAACCGTCTGGACTGTCTCACAAGGAGTAGCAAGCCAACCACTACAAAGGCAGGATAGGTTATGTAAGTAAAACATGATTGCTTGGTAATTTAACTGGAGACAAACGGCCAAGTGATGATTTAGCAATGGACTTAGCAATTGTTAAAAGTTAACAACGGTCTAGAATGTTTAACAAAACGTCAATGTCAGTGTTATTCAATGATTTTAGTAGGCAACCTGTCAAAATCTGACTTTTTGTTAAACATTCTAAATCGTTGTTAACTTTTAACAATTGCTGAGTTAACAACGGTTTAGAATGTTTAACAAAATGTCAGATTTTGACAGGTTGCCTACTAAAATCATTGAATAACACTGACATTGACGTTTTGTTAAACATTCTAAACCCTTGTTAACTTTTAACAATTGCTAAGTCCATTGCTAAATTTAACAACGCGATCATCACTCGGCCGAAAATGTGTTAAAATAGCATAGTATGTTTCAATTTTGCTGTTGTAGCTTAGTTAGTTATACATTATTTTAAATGGGCGGCGGTACATTCCCAAAAGTAACAAAATTTTCATATATATGGGTATAGGATTAAAAGTTTTCAGCCTAAGTCAGACAAAAGAAATATATGGGTTAAATACTATTTTTATTTTCTATATAGTCTCTGTGTAGCTCAATACATTTATTCCACCGATGCTCAAGATACTTTATGCTATGCTGTTGGCTGATTTGTCCAGCTCTTTAAAATAGGTATTTGTGGCAGTAATTACGTCCCAATCCAAAACAATTTTTTTACCCTCAAGATTTTTTTTCAAATGTAGAAACAAATGGAAATCTGATGGTACCAATTCTGGTAAATAAGGTTCATGCGAAACCAGCTCAAAGCCTAACTGATGAATTTTTGCCATAATAATTAGCTATTTGTAGCAAGGTGTATTGTCCTGGTGGAACAGAATTTTCTTTTTTGCTAAACCGGCACGTTTCTCGTGAATATCTTGGTTCAACTGGTCAAGTTAGTTGGCGTAATACTCAGAATTTATAGTTTTTCCTTCATTAAAATAGTCTATAAAATAGTGCCTTGGCATCCCAATAAATTATTTTCACAACCTTTCCAGTCAATGGAATTCCCTTGGCTTCTCTGGAATCAGGTTCGCCCCTCGTTGTCCACAGTCTTGATTCTTGTTTTGTCTCCGGCGTATAGTAGTGGATCCAAGTTTTATTGACAGTAACAAATTGGTGAAGAAATTCAGTTGCGGAACGCTTAAACAGTGTCAAACACTCTTCTGAGATGGTCATGCGAATGAGTTTTTGTTCGGGAGTAGTTAGTCTTTTCATCCCTAAAACTTCAGTTAAAATATAGTGAGGTGGCTCTTTAGATATGGCTTCAGCCTCAGCTATCTCATCCAACTTCAGCCGGCGATCATTTAAAACGATTTTATGCCGGAACGCGAGGTATCTTCAGTGCTCGTGCGACCACGTTTAAAGTCTGCAACCCAAGTTTTAACGGTGGAAGGTGAAGACGCTGACTCACCTACAGTAGTGTCTAACTCTGCTTTAACTTCCGTAGAAGACAAACCTTTTATGGGAAAATATTTTATTACTACACATCTCTACATTTCTTTTAAGGTTTGACCAAATGTAACTTGTATAACTTCAAACAACTACAAAATATAGAAATAGAAATAAAAACAACAATTAAACTAAATGACATTTTTTCATAATTGTTTAATAAATCCTTCTCTGTATTTGTACATATTTTCTTGCTTAGGTGCCTTAAATCCAGTATCGATATGTATTTGCAGCTTCTGTGTTAAATAACAAACCTTTGATTCAAGCTGTATATTCTTACGATATATTAACTTTTTGTACGCGGGTCGGACAATTCAGACACTCTGTATAAATTAACTTTATTTACCTCTTTACAATGTTATAAATCTTTCTGATCTTAACTCTATCACTACTACTATATAACTAACTACGGTAGACGGCGGTCCTTACATGTACTCGACTTAAGGTTCTATAATATTCCAGAAACATGAACTAGATTATTTTTATAGTACGTCTTATAAAATACGGGAATAATACTAGAATATTCTTAAAGGGGGCTACCACATAACTATTTATATTTGTCATCTCGTAACAATATTCTTTTTTTTTTCAGTCCCAGAACCAATAACCGGCATAAACGCAACCCACATATCCGACACCGAAATAACGTTGACATGGGCTTTTCCGAGAGGCGAATACAATGCATTCGAAGTGCAATACATTAATTCCGAGGGTGGGTTCATACAGAATTTGACTCTTCACAATTCGATAACAATTAGTGAATTGAAACCGCACAGGAATTATACTTTCACTGTTATCGTTAGAAGTGGAACAGAATCCAGCATTTTAAGAAGGTATGTTTTATATTTGTATGTGTTCTTTTTTTAAGCAGCGGACACCTAGTAGTAGTAAAAAGATTTATTTAGCATAATAAAGTACCAAATATTTAAAAAATAAAAATTATTTAATTTTTTAAACGTTAACAGATCAATTTTAAACTTGTTTTCTTTCGTTAATAAATATTTTTTTAAATGAGCTTTAAATTTTCTTTTTTCAGATTTAATTATATCAGTTGGTATAAGCGGCAACTCAGCGACGTTGCCGCTTATACCAAAAAGTAATAGGAAATTTTATATTTTAAACGAGACACCCTATATTTTATTGCATTTTTTGCTTCGCTATTACTTTCTGATTATTTTTGTGTAATACTTTTTTTATATACTATACTTTCTCTACTAGTTTTTGAATTATTAATTAATTTCTTGATTTTGTCTTCAAAACATAGCTCCAATTAAATTTTTATTACTACGATACTGAGAATCGTGGAAAGTTTAAATTTTGGAGGTAATTTAGGGAGTCCTGTATGTTTCTTTTGATTAAGAAAATTTGTTCTGCATTATACAAGGTTTGTCAAAATTAGTGATATTACCGCGAGATACAAACATGAAGAAAAGTGCATTTTTTAAGATATATATGATAAAATAATAAAAAAGGCAATCAAAATCCCTTTCAAATGATATATCATGTTCCCATACCTAAATAGTAAGGTTTCAGAAATAAAAGCAGGTTTCTTCAAGAAAGAATTGGATTATTTTGGGATATTTGCCTTAGATGGCAATAAAATGGCACGATAAAATATATTATTAAGAAAATTTGACAATTAGTGCGTTAGTAAGGGTAAATTTACGAGTTTCTTTAAAATAGTGACTCGAAAATAATTGAAATGGAGTGAAATAACTATTGAAATGAAGTTTAAATGAATCTATTTATTAGTCATGGACAATCTGGCCAAGTTGTAGCAAGAACATGCAGAAAGTTCAACGAAATGTACCCTAATTTACGACTAATACATAAAAGATAATATGTGCGAAAACAAAATAATTTTATTTTATTTTTGGTTTACAACTTAAGAATGATTCAAGTTTACCAAAGCCTGTAACGTCTAATGAAGGCAACATCATGAATGTTTTAGCCCACTTTCATACAAGCTTCATCCGAAGTGCAGCAGATGAAAAACACTTTTTATTTTAAAAATTCTACTTATATTCCTAACTTGTGACTTCTTTAGACTAATAATTTAAACTAAATTAAGAAATGTGTACTTGAGAAGTTTACATTTTTCTAGGTTATACATAAAATGGTTAAGGGAATTTCTGGTTTTTTTTTATCAACAATATCCGTTTTTCACAATTATTTGTTAAAATGTTCAATATTGGCGAGTTATTAACCTCTAGTAGATCTTTCAGAATATACTACGTATTTTAAATTTTATTAATTTCCAAGGATTCTAGTTTTTTACCTTTGTTAGCTAAATGTAAGATTTAGAACATTCTTAAGTTAAGAAATCTTAAAAACATAGTTTTCTCCCTTTAGTTATACTTTATTCTAGCTTCCAGAGTATTAGAAAAACCTTTAAAAACATCTCATTGCATCTAGAGGTTTTAAATGAAATTTATTATTTGTAGGTCTCTACCAGTATCAGAAAGTTTCACCACAAAAGAATCTGTACCGGGAAAAGTTGAGAAATTCGAACCAATTGACATTCAACCCAGTGAAATTGTGTTTGAATGGTCATTACCTTCTTCCGAACAAAATGGCGTTATTAGGAAATTTACGATTACATATGGGCTGGAGGTTAGTTGTGGTATATTTAGAACTACACGCAATATATAAAAAATTAATTATATCAAATAACCATCTTTTGTCCCACAGACGTTGAATTGGAATTAATTTTAGGGTTCACCACATGTTTTGTTCCGAGACTTTGGTCCACATGAATTTAGAGGTACTCTCAAACAGCTGTTGCCCGGTAAAACGTATGTTTTCAAGATTCAAGCTGAAACAAAGGTACGTACAATCTTTAGGTGTCAATACACATAAGTTTAATTTCATTATACATTTAAAATATAACTTGTGTCCATTGTAGTAAAAAAGAAAACAATTAGTGAACGGAAGTTTTATCTGTTTTTATTATATAAAATTTATTATAATAAATATTAACGAGTTCTTCTTGTCAGACCTATTTGCAAGTCTAATTTTATGATTGTGTCATAGATTGGCTTTGGTCCGGAAACAATATGGAAAGAGCGCATGCCAATAATGGCACCACCCGTTCCTAGCATGCAAGTTGTACCCACTGAAGTTTGCAAGAGCTCAACAACCATTCAAATTAGGTTTAGGAAGAATTACTTTAGTGAAGCAAATGGACCAGTAAGTATTTTTTTTTGTTGTTAATATATTATTTAGGAGTTACTACGATTTTAAATTTAACGTGTCATAGTATGTCGCAAATACTTGCTAACTAATGCTTTACACCTCTATTTTTTTTTAGATTATATCATACGCGATTATAGTAGCAGAAGACGATTCTAAAAACGCCTCTGGTTTAGAAATGCCAAGTTGGAGAGACGTTCAAGCATATTCCGTATGGCCCCCATACCAAGTTATGGAATCATACTATCCATTTTTTAACAGCTCCGTGGAGGACTTCACTATTGGAGCCGAGACCTGTGATATTAGGTATGGATTGTGTTATAGATGATTTTGCTAACGATAACTTTCAAATATAATGTAAAAAAAAACAGGTTATTTTAATTCATTATTCCCATCTTATCTCCGCTTTGAGATAGGATAAGCTAAAATATGTGTTATATATTTTAGGCAAGTTGGATATTGCAATGGACCATTAAAATCTGGATCAACGTACAGAGTAAAAATTAGAGCTTTTACTGCACCAGACAAATTTACCGATACTAGTTATAGCTTTCCCATACAAACTGGTAAGTAAGAAAGAAGTTTTATACCATTTAGCTTATCCTGCAATTGTCGCGCTGAAACATCGTATTGAAGTTAAACAACGAGGCGCGTGGTTAGTAGTATGATGGGTGACCATGGTAAAAGATCATTTGCCGGTTTTGTAGTACCCAGTCGTTAATGGTATGCAGAGCTGTCGCAATTAATTTTAAAAAGTAAATCAAATACAATTACCAAATACTCTTCTGAGTAGTACTAAATTACAATTACCAAATACTAGCATGTTTGTTAAAAGTAATTTTAATTTTATCAATTAAAACTAAAAGTAATTGAATATTTTAGCACTGACTTTTTTTTAAATTACCACATATAATAAACACGATTCACTAAACAAATAAAATATTATTATATATTTAAACTGCTTTCTCGGCAAGTTCAACATTAAATGACAGATTTTACCACAAAAAAAAAGTATAAAAACGGTGGCGGTAAGCATTAATCGAAAATACTAAATCGGCGCGGAGGCGGCGTTTGCATGATTAAAAGCGGCCCGCCGTGCTTTAAGATGCTCTTTCTGGCTGGCCAATATTCCGGCAGTTTTTCCATAAAAAAGGGAATTTAATTTTTCGTAGTAATTCAATTATTTTTTAGATAATTAAATTAATTTCTAAGTAATTCAATTACTTTATAAATAATCAAATTACTTTATAAGTAATTGAATTACTTGGGATTCGTGAAAATCAAAATTAGATTTAATTAAAGTAATCCAATTACTGAGAAGTAATTAAATACAATTTTTCAATTATTTTTATTCAATTACCGACAGCTGATGGGGTGGTACTTTAGAGTATCAGTAAGTAGTACTTATTAAATAACGTCCATGGTGGCACTATCGCGTTGTCTAAAAGGTGCCGTTAAATGCAATCTCCGCATGTTTTGGACATCTTTGATGGAACTGGGGAAAAATTAGTTAAACATCTAAAAACCGTTCAAAGGCTGTTATAAAGATGAAAAAGAAGTTTTTAGAACTAACTTCTGCTCTTTAGCTCTCCAAAAATTTTCAAAACTTTTAATATATATAGATTGCTGTCAAGCTGTCATTGCTCGTATGTCCTACTATTATATTCATTCTTTTTTGTCAATCCTAGTTCAACAATTTTAATGAATATTGATTCTTAAACATGTTTTTTTTTTAAATGTTGCTGTTTTTTAACATTACTTGCAGTTCTTATTAATTGATGTGCCAAGATGACAGTAAAACTTTGTCTAGTAAATTTATCCATGCAATAAAACTGACCAAAAATAAAAAAGTAATAAATAAAATAGAGTCAATGAATTTTCAATTATTTTGTGTAATTTTAAGCAAGAATGACAGGCAGAAGCTTTTTTTATATCCCAGATGGAGATGTTGCATTTGATTTTTATTAAGGTAGTTCACCCGCGACAGTCGTAGACAAAATTATCGCCTTATAGAAAGTAAAGCCCAGCCCATTCACAATTCAAACCCTCAATCTCGGATGGACATCTTTTATCTTTGTCTCTTTTATGCCATCCACGCCGAACTCGTCCATCTCTCTCCAACAAATTATTTTTACGGTCCGGATTATCCAAGTCATTATAGCTTTTCCAAATGAAATCGAATACGCTTTACCAGAAGTTAAAGGTTCTTAATGCTTAAAAATATTATTTTTGTATGAGATTGTACAAACAACACATTAGGTCTGTTCGTTATTTAGTTATATTCTACACTCTTTTACACTTTTTGGACCCACCTAGTCCTAAAATACACCTTCCATAAGGGTGATTACGTAAAAAAAGAATAAAATAGTGTACCGGGTGTCCAAATAAGAAAGGACGCCGGCTGTATCTCAGAAAATGTTTGTCGCACAGCGTTGGGGAAAAAATATTTTTAGTAAAAGTGGTCAAGGGAAATAGCTGAAAATTATTTTTAAGTTTCTGAAATGGCCGCTAGGGGGCGTAACTGCAATCTTGAATCTAAAAAAGTTATGTTTCTGTGAATTTTGTTATATTAACCTAACAAAAAAATACCTGATTTTTAAAGTCGAGGATAATTTGAATCTCTTTTGTTCGACAATTTTTGCTGTATCCCTAAAAATAAAGTGGTGGGGGGTATTTAAAGGTTTCTGTAAAAAACACCCTGTATCTTCGAAACGGCTAAGCCGATTTTAACAAACTTAGTCTAGTTTACAAGAGCTTTTCTTGGACTATGAATGTTATAATATTTGAAGTTTTGTTAGTTTCACATGTCGCCGCTAGAGGGCTTTTTTCAATATTTCGAATTTTCCAAAAAATTAAATGCATTTTTTTTCCTGAAAAAGTAGCTAAATAATGCCTAAACAAGCTTGTGAAAACCGTATCTCGATATCTTGTTCTTTACCTAAAATTTAGGTCAAAGAAAGTTTTATATGTCAATATCTCAAAAACTATAAAAGCTACAAGAAATTTTATAGGACATAGATTATGTATTTTTAGAAAACCTTTAATTTAGGTTATATAATATTTTCGTCTAAATGCAATACTTTGCGAGTTATAATCAAAAAATCGAATTTTCAGGATTTTTTAAAGATATACCCCTAGAATTCGCTTTTTTGATTATAACTCGTAAAGTACTGCATTTAGATGAAAATATTATTTAACCTAAATTAGAGATTTTGTAAAAATACACAATTTATGTTTTATAAAATTTCTTGTAGCTTTTATAGTTTTTGAGATATTAACGCATTAAATTTTCTTTGGTCTAAATTTTAGGTAAGGAACAAGATATCAAGATACGGTTTTCGCGAGCTTGTTTAGGCATTATTTAGCTACTATTTCATAAGGAAAAAACTATACCAATGCATTTTTTTTTTTGAGAAAATTAACAATTTCTGTCGGAATATCGAAAAAAGCCTTCTAGCGGCGACATGTAAAACTAACAAAACTTTAAATATTATAACATTTATAGCCCAAGAAAAGCTCTAATCAACTATCCCAAGCTTGTTAAAATCGGCTTAGCCGTTTTGAAGATACAGAGTGTTTTTTACGAAAACTTTTGAATACCCCCCACCACTTTATTTTTAGAGATACAGCAAAAATTGTCAAGCAAAAAAGGTTTAAATTATCCTCGACTTTAAAAATCAGGATCTTTTTGTTAGGTTAATATAGAAAAAATCACAGAAACATAACTTTTTTATATTCAAGAATGCAGTTACGCCCCCTAGCGGCCATTTCAGAAACTTGAAAATATTTACCAGCTATTTCTCTCGACCACTTTTTCCAAAAATATTTTTTCCTCAACGTTGTGCGATAAACATTTTCCGAGATACAGTCGGCGTCCCTTCTTATTTGGACACCCGGTACACTATTTCTTAATAACAAACAGACCTAGTAAACTTTTAAAAATTAATATCTTTGTAACAAAACGTTTAAAAAATTCAGTTTTTTTTAATTTTCTGATACTTTGATTTATATTGAATTATTTTTAAAAAATATCGTTAGAGCCGTTTTCGAGATATTTCGAAATAATAGCATGGCTTTTATACATGACAAATATCGACAATGTTAATTATGCACAATTTGATTGTTAATATCTCGTTTTACAAACGATAATATATTTGTTTTATTAAATAAACCTATATTTCTATTTAACTACCTCAAATAAAAAAATTAGATTTTTTAAAATTTCTATATTATTTTTATTGATACTATTTTTTAATATAATGTTTCATTAGTTATTACTCATCTAAGTATAAAGAGTACTGTAGCTTCATCGTATGTTTATAAAAGTCCACAAAGATTTGTATGAAACCTTAGTACTAGTTACAGTGGGTGCCGGGTGTTTAGATGTTGAGCTAATTTTTCCCCCTGTTCCGTTAACGTTGTCCAAGTACCAGAACTTGCAGATATTGCATATCACGGCACGTTTTAGAAAACACGATGTTGCCACCAAAGACGTTATACAAAAAATTACTACCTTTAAAATAGCACCCATTAACGTCTGGGTCAAATAATCCAGGCGGGACTTACACTTTACTGTGGATTCTAAACTACAGCTAACGGCTCACGGAGTTCACTGTCTGTCACCATCCAAATACTAACCGTGCTCAGCTAATCCCACGGAAGCTGTGTTTAAACGCGGCAACGAGACTAAATTTATATAGATTTTTCCATCAGATCCCACTGCTCGATTCTGCAGGTATCTGTTTTTTGATGCAACCAATTTTAAATGAATGTTAAGGAAGTATGCAATGGATTAGGGATAGGTTGCCTATAAAAAATTAGCCGCAATCATCTGCAATTAATTTTAGTATGATTAATTCGCTAACATAACTAGCAACTATATGTTTTTTTAATGAATTTTACGACATTTGAAAGATAATAATGTCACAAATTGAAAAATAAATGGTTGCCAGCTCTCAGTCAGCCGCAGCGTTAGGGTTGCCAGCAGTAAACAGTGTTTATTGTTTACACTTACCTGTTTTTTTTTAATTTTTAATACAAAATTACAGTTTTATATATACTAATTACAAAAATCCATGTTTGTCAGTTGGAAAATGGTCGCAAACAAAGGTTGCCATGATTTCAATGAACGATTCTCGCTCCAGGTAAGTGGGAGCGCAAGAGAGAAGATGCACGCATTGTTATGTGCTGTAAACAAGGAAAAAACATGGCAGCTGTGACCCTTATACCATAACGACAGTTTACGTATAGTATACTAGTGATGGGCATAATCGGATTATTTTAAGAATCGAATTATTGAATTATGAATGATTTCAATAATCGGATTAATTGATAATTCGAATTATATAATTATTTTATTTTTTAATCGTTTGAATTTTAAATTCTTGATTTCTGAATAAATATGTAACTCGATTCCGATGTAACTAAACACAAACACTAAATATTATATACAGTTTGTCAAAAAAGTCCGGGATCCCCTTAATAATTCGTCAACGGGGATCCTGGACTTTTTTGACACTGTATAATATATATTATTATTATTATTATTATTATTATTTTAGTAAGTAAATTTTCCATTTGCCATAATTTTTTATGGTAATTTTTTACTTACCGGGCCCACGGCCGATTTTATTGAAATTTTGTATACCGGGGATTTTTGGGGCGCTGATCACGAATCTGAAGTCAAATTTTTTCGTACTCTGCTAGTTTTTAAGTTATAACGCCCCACTCGAACCTAACCAGCAAAAATTTCCTAAAATTCCTCCAT
Organism: Listronotus oregonensis; assembly: GCA_019359885.1. NCBI lineage: Eukaryota > Metazoa > Arthropoda > Insecta > Coleoptera > Curculionidae > Listronotus > Listronotus oregonensis. The sequence goes on from JAHBCN010000705.1 coordinate 180,370, forward strand.
CTTAAAACTGATTACTCCCAAAATAAAAGATTTTATCGAAATACACTTATTATTTTATAAGATAAATTTAATTTCACCTTCATTTAACAAATATTTAAAAAAAAAAAGCACTTCCCAAAAATATTATTTTTACTTTTATAAATGTCAACAAAATTGTTTAGAGATTTTAGACTGTTTTATGTTGGTACGACAGGGACCCGCGAAACAATTGAATGCGCTTAATTTAATTATTAATTAATTAATTATTACAAATTAAATATAATAATATTAATAAGATTTATAATAAAAAAAAAGTAGATCCTAATTCAATAAAAACAGAAATATTACTATCCATGAACATTGAATGAATAAATGAAAAATCGATTTTCTTTAAATATTCTGTAGACAACTTTTCAAGTAAAAAATACAAGTATAAGAAAATATAGGTTTTTTCTCACGCAAAAAAAAATTATGTTTCATAAAAGATAAGTAAATAAATACTAGAACTACATCGACACTACATTATACACACATAACAATGCGTGCATCTTCTCTCTTACGCTTCCACTTACCTGGAGCGAGAATCGTTGATTGAAATCATGGCAACCTCTGTTTGCGGCCATTTTCCAACTAGCAAACATAAATTTTTGTAATTAGTATATATAAAACTTTAATTTTGTATTAAAAATTAAAAAAAAACAGGTAAGTGTAAACCAGTAACACTGATATACCTGTTTAAGGTATGTTTCCTTCCACGCGGCCGCCGCATGCGGCTAACGCACTACGTTAGCTGCAAAGTACTCCTACTCATGTTTTTAAATGTGCCTGGTTTGTTCCAAGCGGCCGTCGTATGCGTCCGCTGTCAACGACTGCGATTGATGCGACTGGACTGCTGAAGAAGCAGTGTAGCCGCAGTCGTGTCTGCGACTGATATTTTGTTTGTGTTGTTTTGTGTGGAATGTCCGGTGTTTTTTTAATTGTTAAAAATTGAAACTTTATTTTTTAAATGAGGTCCTGGATTTTTTATTACGTATTTAAAGAGCTTTTAAGATCCCAAATCCAATGATGTGTCGCACTTATTCAAAAAATCAGTTTAATGTTTTCCCAAGATCCTACCAAAAATATATTGTCTGACTCTCTCTAACATATGGTTTCTTATGAAAATTGCTATTAATATAAATTTTTCGAATAAGTGCATTACATTATTGGTTTTGGGAACTTAATAGCTCCTAAAATACATAATAAAAAAATCCAGGGCCGTATTTAAAAAAAAACAGTTGATGATGGCAGCTCAAAGACGAAACGTCGGTGTATAAATCTAATAACACTATCTTGTAGAACAGAAAAAGTAGCAATGGAAATGTAAAAGTTGTTTTGTTACATCCATTCAAATAAAGTCATAAAAAAATAAAAACGAAATCGCGAATAATTGGTTTTTTCCAAAAGTAAGTATTCGAAAATTTTAAAGTTCTAAGGTGGCATTTTGATTAGCATCATATTGCGCAACTTTGCCTTCATTTAACCGACCTTGTATCTCTTGAAGTTTCCGAGATCCTAATGATAAGACTCGAATTTGGTACACCCTGTACAGATTTACCTTAATACAATGGCTAATTTTTCCTCTTGGGTTATTGGATATTCAACTCTGTTGTCTGGCTCGGACTTTATATCGTCTTTTATTAAGTCAAGAATAAAACTAAACTCTGCTTTATTCAGTCTAAAATATTTCCTAAATTTTCCTTCATCCTGTGGCAGATGTCAATTTATTAATGTAGTATAACAACCCTCATCGCGTCTTTGCTGAAATATTGGATTTATAGGGGCATTGCTATGTTTCAGGTTGGCTAATTGTAATAGTATTTCGTCATCCTCTTTTTCTTCTAATAATAAATATATTGCTAGATCATCCATCATGACTCTTACCAAAGATTATTTCCTTTACACTAATAATTTTGCTATCGCGAGTTTGAGCCGCGGTCCTAATAAACCACCTCATTAAACGGCGGTCGCATGCGTTAGTCGCATGCGACGGCCGCGTGGTAGGAACCACACCTTTACAGCTGGCAACCCTAACGCTGCGGCTGAGTGAGAGCTGGCAACCATTTCTTTTTCAATTTGTGACATTATTATCTTTTAAATGTGTAAAATTTATTAAAAAAAAAACATATAGTTGCAAGTTATGTTAGCGAATTAATCATACTAAAATTAATTACAGATAATTGCGGCTAATTTTTTATAGGCAACCTATCCCTAATCCATTGCATACTTCCTAAACATTCATTTAAAATTGGTTGTATCAAAAAAATAGATACCTGCAGAATCCAGCAGTGGGATTCTGTACTAATAGTAATTTAAAATATTTAATATTTTCATTTATTTTTTTTATTGCTGCTAAGGACTACTTAGACTTGAAGGTATTGTATTTTTAGTTTCTTTGTTTAAATATATGCGGTAATACAAAAAGCTAAGGGATAAAGCAAACTAATGTAAAAATAATGATTGATCTTCTCCGACGAACGTTTATACCTGGACATGCGCTCCCTACCAAAACTCTGCCCTACGATTTTCCACCTAAACTTGTGTTTTCTTATTAATCAACGTATATATGTAATTATAGGTAGTCACTTTTCTAGATGTAACCCAAATAATACCCACTACAACTTTTTAAAGTCTTAAATTACTCCTTCAAGGCCAGAAAGTATTTAACTTAAGGATTGTCACGGCGTCTGTTGTCAGTATAATTTTTCCCTAACAACCTTAAATAGAGCAACACGAAACACCACTCTTATACCTATAATCATTATTAGTTAGTTAGTACCTTTTTATTTATGCCCTGCTGAAAATTCCTGACGAAGCTAGAAGTGTTTACAGCCGTCATGCTTCAAAGGCTCCTTCACGGATGACTGCACCAATCTTGGATATAAAAGACAGGATTTCTGAATGATACATCATTATTTTCTGAACTGCTCTACTGTCAATTACTTCAAGATGTACCAATTACTTCCTTTTGTGAGTGCCTATACCTCTGTAATGCCAAACCTTCCCGTTGAGATTTGGTGCGTAATATTGAGACTACTGGATCCTGCATCATTGCTAACAACAGCTAGAAGTTCTTCATTTTTCCATTCAATTGTAAAAGGAGACGTTATACTATTGAAACGATTTGAAGATGCTAAAACTGAAGAACAGCAACAAATCTTTGCTCTTTGGACTCAACCAGGAATGACTACAAGAGTAAGTCGCCAAGATTATTCCAGACTATTTTCTACCAACGGACAAAAAGATATTTCCAAAAAAATTGGTAAGATCGCCGACGCACGGAAGCTATTTAAGAAGCCTGAAGCCGCACGTCTTGGACCCACAAGAAAGACGCCCAAAAATATAAGATTTAATCCTTATAGACTGTAGCAAATATATTTTATTATACTTAGTTAGCCCCTATTTGCAATAAAATATAAATTGAAAAAAATATTTTGCGTTATTTAATTACGTAAGTATTGAAAAACAAAAAATATTGAAAAGCTATTTTTATAGTTTAAAATTGCGAATTTGTAAATAAAAAGTTTTTTGTATTATTCATAAAAATAAATCCGGACGTCCTAAAGACATATTGTTTAGTAAAAATGATACTACATAAGCTATCAGAACCTACTTAAATTTTGGATCTTCTTTAGGTCCATATTTTTATTTTTTTTTGCTCCTCATTTTTTCAGAAAAATCGGTAAACGAAATCACACGAAGTGCTTGGTAATGTTCTTGGTTTAAATATGCCATTTTTTAGGGTAATTTTAGGCTCCTAATTAACATACATTTTATTGTTATAGGAGGGTATTCTAATGTAGAAACCCCCCAGAATTTCGTGCGTTTTTTGACGGTCGATAAAAAAAATAATATTTTAGCTATCCATTTTTTTATTATATATTTATTTATATTAGTATAGTTCACAAAAAAATCAAAAAGAAAAAGACCTGTTTTATAAAGTTACACGCTGTTGTAATGTTGTCCATGTTGTCCATGTTGTCCATGTGGCCATCTGAAAAATAAAAAAAAAATGGTAGATTCTTTGTCAGTACAAATGTCATTATGGCATGAATCAAGAAAAACAAAAAAAATTCTCTCAAAATGGTGGTTTCTCAAAGAAAAAGGTAGGTTTTTTTCACAGTGAGTTTTTAACTTTTCGGAATTTTTAAAAATAGTAAAAATTGGAAATTTCGATTCTGTTTGATTCCTGCCATAGAGGGATATACTAAGAAAATCAGTCAATTAGAACTTGAGATTTTGTGACAAACGTTTTGAAAAAGGTGGTTTCAAGAAAAACGCTTGTAAAATTTGGGTTAAGTTTCGGGTAGTCTAACTGATAGAACAGTACATATAACTTACATTTCTTTATTCAGCCATTTTGGCTGCATACATCGGGTTTTCTTCTACCTCCAATTGAATATTTAACGAATTTCTCTCCGAAAGACGAGCACTTCTGGAGCACTCGAAGCTCGAAACTCGGAACTTTTGATTCTAGCTTCATTGTGACGAACTATTTTATTTAACATCATTTTAGGTGTAATAAAGTATACTAGGGACTTTATTTGTTGGTCGCCTCGTTTAGTAATGTTTTTTTACCTTTGTGATTCTGCCAGTTTAAGGTTAAGGCAGCAGAACTACATCAATATCTTCAAATAACAAAATCCACGACATAATTTTAGGCCCTTTTTAGTCTGCAACAACCGTGTGTCAAATTTTTTTGCTCTTTGTTTTTTCCAGAAACCCCCCAGTTGTCCATAACCCCAATTATTTGAAAAAATAAACCTTGTGATCTTTCATGTTTTAAGTACGCCATTATTTTATGTTCCTTAGCATACTATTTTTTTTAACTTTGTGGTTCTGGTTAGTATTTTAAATTTTGCTTTTAGTTTTTTTTCCAGAAAGTCCTAGTTGGCCATAGCACACCCCATTTTTTCATATGGCATGCAAAAAGTTATAAAAATGTTTTGTTATTTGGCGATATTAATATTTTCCTGCTGGCTGAACCTAAGCTAGCTAAGCTAGCAGAAGCACGAAGGAAACAAAAACAAAAAAAAATACTGAAAAAGGTAACTAACAACAACCAAACAAGATACACCACAGCGCCTAAAATGGCGCTAAATAAAAAAGTTTTTATAAGTATTCCTACTTATAATAAAATTATTTTTCATTATTAAAATTTGGCACATTCTAGTGTTACACCATTCGCTTTTAAATATACATGTTTTTTTAAGTTCAAATATTTTTAACTCTCAATACAATATTTGTCAGTTAAGACTAAAAGTATGGCAAATTTAAACAAACAAAATAATTTCTGTTTACCATGACGTTGAGACGTCCGGATATCTTTTTATTTATAAAGAACTTTTCTTAGTTGTAACCAATAAAATACCTTTGTAATATTTTTTGTTTTTCTATACTTTGGTTATTAAATGAAACAAAATATTTTTTAATTTTTTTTTTATTGCAAATAAGGCTTAACTCTAAGTATGTACATGACTAAGAATAATAAAATATATTTGCTACAGTCTATAAGGATTAAATCTAGTATTTTTGGGCGTCTTTCTTGTGGGTCCAAAGCGTGCGGCTTCAGGTTTCTTAAATAGCTTTCTTGCGTCGACCATTTTACCAATTTTTTTGGAAATATCTTTTTGTCCGTTTGTAGAAAATAGTCTGGAATAATCTTGGCGACTTACTCTTGTAGTCATTCCTGGTTGAGTCCAAAGAGCAAAAATATGTTGCTGTTCTTCGGTTTTAGCATCTTCAAATCGTTTCAATAGTATAACGTCTCCTTGTACAATTGAATGGAAAAATGAAGAACTTCTAACTGTTGTTAGCAGTGATGAAGGATCCAGTAGTCTCAATATAACACACCAAATCTCAACAGGGACGTTTGGTAATAAAGCTGAATAGGCACTCACAAAAGGAAGTAACTGGTACATCTTGAAGTAGTTGACAGTAGAGCAGTTCAGAAAATAATGATGTGTGAGCCAGGAATCCTGTCTTTTATACCCAAGATTGGTGCAGTCATCCGCGAAGTATCCTTTGAAGCATGACGGCTATAAACACACTTCTAGCTTCGCCAGGAATATTCAGCAGGGCATTAAATATTGCACAATCTACTGGTATACGCTTCGCTTTCAAATATATATGTTTTATCTAAAGTCCTAATGTTTCTAAACCCCAATAAAATGTATGCCAATTAAGAGCTTAAAAATATGGCATAATAAAACAAAGAAAATCATTTCTATTTACTAAAATCTCAGCGTGATTTTGCTGTCTTATTCTTAATCTAGCAGAACCACGGATTTTTTTGAGAAAACAAGGAGCAAAAAAATTAAAAATAGGGTAATTTAGTCGGAATTATACCTATTTGTAATGACGTCATTTTTGTTTATCTTAGTTTAGTATATTTCAAATAAACTTTGTTTATCTTTGCTTAGTATATTTCAAATAAACTTTTGAAAAAAAATTGGTGTCCGATGATTATTAATTTTTTATATTTTTGCTTATGTGAAGTGTCCGTCACTGTCAATCAAAAAAATTGGTGTGTCAACTTGTTGAAAGTTATTTCGTAAAGTTTTAACTACACTACAATTAGTATTATATGATGGACTTGCCAGATATTGTTTATAAGAGAATCAATTTTTTAAGAGAGTATATCAAAAATAGGAATTTAGATCCAAAGGGTTTTACTCAAGTTTTTATTGACGAAACGTGTATTTTTAGCAGGGCATGCTCATTTTTGTTCAGTATTCATGATTAATCATAATAATTCTTATTAGGTTTGTTAATAAATAAATACTACAAGAATACATATTCTTATTTTTTGAGATTAAAAGTGTATAGATGAATGTAAAAATTATAATATACTGCTAAGTCATCGTTTGGTAATTTCTGAACGTTAAAAAAAACATAACACACTATTAATTTCTAAACGCGATAGTAAATTTAACCTTATATTGATTTACAAAAATATCTAATTATCTATTTACACCATACGTTTTTTTGTTACCTGGATGATGTTACTACAAATGGGTATAATTCCGACACCTGCTAATTATAAGAATCATTATTTGTGCCAGTTTAGGCAGGTAAACTATCAAATAACACACTAAAGTGTTATAAACCATAACCCACTAGTGGATTTAAATAAATAATAATTAAAATAGCCTAAAAATGGGGCCTAAATAAAATCCAAAATTTAAGTGTGGTTCTGCTAGCTTAATAATTATTATAAAGTGATGATTAGTGTTGTAAATGGAAATATTTCCGGTGTAAATTTTTCCATGGAAATGGAAATATTGGAAATTTTGGAAAAATAAAAAAAAAAAAATTAGAATGTGTTTTAAACTATCAAAACAAACATTTCTATATATTACTTATACTTTTGTGCAGTACAAATTTCACACTAGAAAAATAATTTCCGAAAAAGTTCGTATATTATTACGATTACGAATAATAAAATTTCGATCTCGGGGATTCACCGATTATTGCTTGTTGGGTATTGCTTGCTTTAGAAGAAGTTTAATTGCACTCCCATGGATGATATCGATGAAGATATGCCTCTTGATCAAGTTGCACAACTTGTGTCTCATTGTTGTGTGTAATTATTTTTTTAGAGATTTCACTGTTTTCTTTGTATTTTTAATATTCCGGGCAAAGAGCAGGTACTTGAAGTAACTTGTATTATGCTAAAATAGGTGCCCAGTATTGAATTAAACAACTTTTAAATTACTTACTTACCCAATCAAAAAATTATCGTTTTTTATCATAAAAACATGACATGTGGTAGTATTAAAAAATATATATATATATATATATATATATATATATATATATATATATATATATATATATATAAAATATAAAATTATATATATATATATATACATATATATTACTAATATAAAGTATTTTAGTTAACAAATAAAACTTTTTTTTTGTACGATGAGTATGAAAGGATGTATGGCCTGGCAAAAATAGTTGCTTAACGAAAAATGAAGAGACCGGATCGTTCTGGCATAAATATCTGGAAAAATATTACTTCCACAAAAAAATTATTACTATTATTTTGCAAAAAGACAAAATTGGAAAAATTTTCAGACCAACCAGAACCGTTTAAAATACGCAGAAAAAAAGTTAGGGACAAAATAAACTTTTTAATTTTTTTTTATGCTAATTCTTTTTCTGGACTGTATTTCTTGAAAAAAATAATCCCTTTGTGAAAATTCAGAACACATGTCCCTAAATATGTCCAGTCATTTTTAGCCCTATCGGATAATTATTTTTTATGTTTTGGACTGATAAAAATGTGGGTCAAATCTTGTTTTTTGTAAGACATTTTCAGTTTTTGGCCAGTAGCGTAAAAAGTATTTATTTTAAACAGCCAAACATTGTAGCCTTTATTCAAAGTTGTTTTTATTTCCAATTGAAATTTGCCATCACCTGACATTTTTAGCTTTAAAATGGTTCATTGTACATCAAGTTCTATTTTTTCCGCAATTACAATTTTTTTTTATAACTGATCCATTGGATCTCTCATTTCCCGGGGATGGGGGGGGGGGTTTAATAATTTCTTTTTACTGAAAATATTGTTAGTTCGTCGGTTCTAAAACGAAAAGTTGCAACAAAAAAATTTAATAGCGGTTTTTTTTTAATTTAGGGGTACTTTTCATCCCCTGGGGGAGGGGGATGGGGAATGTATATCATAATAGTCAAAATTCGATAAAATATTTTTAAAAATTTGATTAAAAAACAAAAAGAATAATCTGAGGTAATGTTTTTTGTATTCTTTCTTATTATGGGGGTAGTTTTAACTCCCTATTATAAGCTCTTATATCTCAATTTCATTATGCATTAATAAAAAAAAGTCTTAATTATTCTGAAAAAAAATGGCATTTATTTGATAATCTTAGCTTTACTTCCAAAATATTTCAAAAAACCTATAAAAAGAGTAGTTTTTACTGTTTTAAGGGTATTTCAGAAATTTCTGACATTAAAATCGTAATCAGTAGCCCAAAAAACCCCTCGGTACCTATTTTCATGAAAATTAATTTAATATTGCCCGAGATATTCAATTTTTTTTGCCAAATTTTTACAACGTTTTGGACCAAATCTCAGTAACCAAACTTGTTTAATTCCATATTTAACACCTTTCTTGACAAATTTCAAAAAATTTCAAGTTGATCTGATTTGCCCGAAATTACTGCTTCATTTTACAAAATAATTTACCCCCTTTCCTGTATTAATAATAAACCTTCATTAAATCCAATATTTCCATATATTTTCCAAGTTTCCTGATATATTTCAGGAAAGATTTCCAAACACATATGTCCGGAAATTTTCCATCCTAATGATGATACTCATAAGTATATTTTTTAATTATAAATTGTTTTTATTTAGATCAAGATAACACTCCAATCATTCTGGGCGTCGTTATTCCGATAGTTTTAATCTGCCTTCTGTTCGTTATGATCATTTTCATAAGAAGGAGACGGTCAGCCGGTAGAAAAGGAATGGTCGAATCCAGGAATAACGATAGCACATCTTTACCGGACTCGGTCATCGAGACTAGCAGACCGGTGAGAATTGAAAACTTTGCCAACCACTATAGGATTATGTCAGCCGATTCAGACTTTAGGTAAGTAAATGTATAATACGCTTTTCTTAAATTACACAGCCCCACAAAAAAAGTAAGTGTTCGGACTTGTGGGTCTGACATAGGTAGTCTTATGTATTTTTCGAAGCTAAATCCGATCCCGAACTCAGAAATGGCCCTTCACGTCTAGAATTCTCCCTAGGGGCCAAAAATGGCCTCTATAGGGTCTGAAAGATTGATTTCGGGATGAAACGAGATCTAAGGTGCATTCTCAAGCCAAAGCCGGATTTGTGGTCGAAAAGTTTATGACCAACTGGAATTCCCGTTTGGGACCGGGAAACTGACCCCTTAGGGGCCGGAAAATCGTATTTTTGACGCCGCAATCCCAACAGTGGTATTTTCATGTACTTTTAAATCGTGTTTTGGACGTCGCAATTGCAACAATCGTATTCCCATGAAAAAATACCCCTGACGGGGTTGGAAAATTAAGTGATTTCAATATGTTCTTCTACTCTGCAAACAGGTTTGCGATCGAGAAGGTTCCATCACGCTCGGTTCACGCGTTATTTCAAGAATTACTCCTGAATGATAGTTTTCCCAGGTATCTAAAAGATTCTGAATGCCTGATTCTCCGATTCCAATGCCTCTATCCTCTCCCCATGTATTTGTCTACACTCAATTGTCAGTACGAGACTTCAGAAGGCTATAAAGTATAAAGTATAAACGATACATTATAGAGTTCCCGACAGTATCTTCTCATACGGAAGTATATACAGGCAGTGAAGTATATGAAAATCTCTAATAAGACAAAGGCAGGTAGATTAAAGTTCTCTTTATAAAAATACCACTCTTGCTATTGCGGAGTCGGTAAAAAGATTTTGACCCTAATGGGTCACTGTCCCGGTTCCAAACGGGGAATTTCAGTTGGACATAAACTTTTCGACCACAAATCCTGACCTGAGAATGCACCTTCGACCTCGCCTTATCCCGAAATCCATCTTTCAGGCTCTATAGAGGCCATTTTTGGCCCCTGGGGCAAATTTCACACGTGGAGGGCCATTTCTGAGCTCGGCATCAGATTCAGCGTCGAAAAATACATGGGAATACATATGTCCGACCCACAAGTCCGAACACTTGTTTTTTTATAGGGCTGTGTTATAGATATATTCTATAAGATAAGAGGATAAAGTTCTTGTGTGTACACAGAAACTAATTTAGATTTAATTATAAATAGGTCACTAGGGTCTTTAAATATACAGCAAGTCCTGGAAAATGTGGAAAATTTTCTGGATATGAAAAAACACATGAAAAACATACTACAAGTTCATATAAACTCCAACCTAGTTATTGAACCAACAGGTATATTCCAATTTTATTTTAATAAGATGTAATACCAAGTAAGACTCCTCAAATTACTATCAAAGGAAGTGTTGTGAATTACTTACTGCTGCAGGGGCAGACTGATTGTGACACTCATGACCCTCTTTTATTTACGCCCTGTATTGATAAGAACTTTGGACAACGTTTTTTACAAACCTTTAACTATTAAATAAAAATTAGGTACTCCTAATTCATGTCGCTAATCCTAACCGTTTTCGAAAAAACGTCACTTTATTACATTATGTATTTGACGTATTTCGATAAAAATACATCATTGTTTCTATCAAATGTGCTCAGAGTGTGTCAGACATAACGAAGCCAATGTTTAGCTCCCTTACCAAGGTTGTAACTAAAAGTTTAACTTTTTAATGAAACAATTCTGTTGGTGACAGGAGAACACTCCTTTTTTTCATATTTAACCAGACAGTACTTAGGGGACTAACTAACAGTGTAAATAAAGTGACGTTTTTTCGAAAACGGTTAGGATAAGCAACATGAAGAGTACTTAATTTTTAGTCAATAGTTAAAAGTTTATAAAAAACGTTAGTTGTGCAGCTGTGCGTAATTCACAACACTTCCTTTAATAGTAATTAAAAGAGTCTTACTTGGTATTACATTTTATTAAAGTAGAATTGAAATATACATGGTGGTTCAATAATTATGTCTAAAAAACTTGATTCCATTAAAGCTCTTTGGAAGCGAATATCTCCGAAGAGGAGTCCTATACGAAAAAAATTAAATGAACTTGTTGTATTGTTTTCACATATTATTTTTTATATCCGAGGGATTTCCCATATTTTTCCGAAAACCCTGTATAACATACCATAACTAACACGTATTTAGAAAATATTACGTTTTTTATTTTATGCCTCCCAGAAAGGAATGGACCATGATTATCAAGTAAGTCTGTTTTTTTTTCTAAAAATTAATAATTATCAATATTTGTGGTGAAAACTAATTTATTTGGACATATTTTAGGTTTAGTGAAGAATTCGAAGAATTAAAACATGTAGGAAGGGACCAACCCTGCACGGCCGCAGATTTACCCTGCAACAGACCTAAAAACAGGTTTACCAACATTTTACCGTACGACCATTCCAGGTTTAAACTGCAACCCGTCGATGATGAAGAGGGTTCAGATTATATTAATGCTAATTATGTGCCGGTATGTAATTGAAAAACTTTAGGTTATATAGTTTATTAAATTTATTATTTTCTAGGGCTTTAACTCTCCAAGAGAATTCCTAGTAACCCAGGGACCATTACATTCCACGCGAGACGACCTCTGGCGAATGGTTTGGGAGTCTAATTCTCGTGCTATTATAATGCTCACAAGGTAAGCATGTCGCTTAAAAATGGTACTTTTCCAGATAACAAAAAATACTATTCTATTTCTACGGTCTAAGATCAGAAATATCGCGAGGTTGAGTTTTCTATACCACAGATGTTTCCATAAAAAAATCAATGTCTTCCAATCTATTTTTCTGAAAATGTCTTATTAAGCCAATTTCGTAGAAGCAAGGTATAATGTGGAGATGATCTGTCCTGTTAAAAAATAGGTTTTCTTCGTCTAGCAACAAATTTCCATCTTGATCTGTTTGGTTCTTTAAGGATTCGGTTATACGGGGACTTATCCAATTTCCTAATAAATCCAAATACCATTCCCCAATTAAATTTTCTTTCATGAATGTATGACCAATAATTTTATTTTCGAGAATTCCGGCCCATACGTTGATTTTCTGAGGATATTGGTTGTGCTCTTCCAGAAAAACGTTGATTGATATTGTCCCAATATCTACAGCAGAGCTGGGACGGATTTGATTCCTTTTTTTCTTTAAAAAGGAATCGTAATTTGTATTGGTGATTCAATTCCTTTACTAGAATCCGTAAATAGATTCCTTCTGGAATCGGATCCTTTCAAAAAAGAATCGTTTCAAGAAAACACTCCCCAAAGAATCCGGAGCATTCTAAAATTATATAAAAAATTCGGATCACGGACTCTATTTTTAAAATGTAAAAGATTTTAGCCTTCGGATCCTTAAAAAGAAATCGATTCCACAAGGATTCGATTCCTATCCAGCTCTGATCTACAGTTATGTTTATTGACAAATCCATTTAAAAAAACCTGCTTCGTCACTAAAACAAATATTTTGAATAAAATTAGGGTTTTCATTTGCTCTTTGAGTCATAAATTCGCAGAATTCTATTCTTTTGTCAAAAGCATCCCCACCAAGCTGTTGTTAATCTTAAGACTTTTTGTATTGATGATTAAGGATCAATGGCAAAATGACCTAATATCTCAACTTTTGTAGCTTTAGTTAAAATTGACTACGATTCTTGACATTTTTATTGCACACTCTTCTAGTTGCTTGAAATTTATGGACCAAACTCAATCCGTCCTGATGCTTAACATTTTTGTCGAAATGTCTCTGATCAAAAACATGAGCAGTTCTGCGTGCACAGCGTTGTTCTTCCCTATAAAGAAGGATTTTTTAAATTTTTTCTTGTAACGGATAAACCATTGTCAAAATTTGATGATCAGTACACACAAAAACCAATACTAATAATAAATTTGTAAAATTTACAGTCAAAAATATCTGTCGCAAAATTCTATTAAGGTTTTTCCTCACTTGCTCCTTCTTAAACACGTTCACTGCCGATAACAGATTAAATCAGGAAAAAATATTCCTTAGTGTTGTGTTGATTATTAATATTTCTTTTTCAGTTAGTTCTTTCACTTAAACTATATCTGGGTCATCAAAAGTCAACGTGTTGAACAAGAAGTGTTTTATCTAACATGTCTAATATTACTCCATTTTAGGACAGTTAAAAGAACACATCCAATTTTTTGTATTATCCGCCATGGCTCTCTCCCTAGTAACGTTTCACCCGCCTTACGGACTCGTCAGTAGGGCTGTATCGAGTACACGGTAAATAACAGGAGAAACAGCCGTAATGTTATATTCTAAAGCTGGGTTTCTACTGCGCGAAATAATTCGTGCGAGAATTACTCGCGAAGTCCCTTTCGGGCAAACTATATCCACAAAGCGAATCTATTTGTAACACAGAGGCGAAACAAGTTGAGCCATCAGTTTGTCCTAGATGAGGCGAATGCAGTCCTCTTGGTTCATTTCGAAGCTTCAAATGCGTTTACATGAAGCGAAACAAACTACGCCAAACACTTTAATTCACATCCAAAAAACGACTATCCATTCGCTTACTGTTGCAGAAACATTCTACAACGTGAAAGCTATTTATTATAGCCACTTCCTTTCAAAGATAAAATTAAAATTCCTCCTTTGTAATAAAAATTAAGCCGACAATAAAACCGAAATTCTGTTTGATCACAAAGAAAAACGTTCCGACACGACGGTAAACTAATCTCTAAACAGCGGTACCGACAATCATACGTTCTTATTCGCAAAGAAAATGGACCAACCAAAAATAAATAATGGGAGTCCTCAATTAAACTAATTGGCGTTCGGTAGCAAACAGACAACCCACGGTGTGGCTGATTCGTGTGAGGGGCGTGGTCAAGTAGATGTGCGGGAGGAGAAAAGACATTCTAGATGAGTACGAATTTATCTGGCTACCGGGTAACAAGTTCGGAAGTTTTCTCGAAAAATATTCCGCGTGAAGTATCGGAATATTTAAGTTCTTGTTCTAAGTTTCGAAAGTACGAGTTTTGTCTGTCGTTCGTACAGCGAATTCGGAAAGTTTCTTCTGAGATTCCGCTCGAAATACGGAATGTTCTTTAGTCCGGGTATAATTTCGCTCGCAGGTTATTCCGGAAATTCTTCGTTTTGAACAAAATTAAAACCTTCACTAGAACTGAACTGATGAAATGTCATATTTCATTCTGGCATAAGTGCCGGTTTTCTTGATGTTAGCAAATTAAAACTGTTAGCACCTCTCTTAGTTTCTCATGACAATAGGTTTATTGTCTATTTCTGTAGACATATGTCGAATGTATTCGACTATGGTAAAACCTATAGACCAGTAATGTAAAGAAAAGTGACTAGCCTTAGAGTGAGTTGTGACAAAAGGCAAAGTGAAATAAGAAAGGTGATGTGGATAGTGTCCTTTGGAATGTCAGCAGATGGAAAGGTAGTTTAGCCTTGTTCCAGAGACGGTGAGATATAAGTAGTGCCGGGTGCCCTAAAACTTTCTGATTTAATTGAACTTTCGGTTTAGTAATAAGAAGCTTCCTGTTCATAAAATTAAGCTAAATTTAAACAAAACACTTTTTTCTAATTTAAGTAAATTGAAAGAATCTAAAAGGGTTTTTTTATAATAAAATAATTAAACGTATATTAAATTAATACAGCGTCTCAATTAAAAAGTCAAGATAAGAACCCAACCAACCTATTGGGTTTCAGTCTTCATTTAGGCGTCATCAGGGAATGGCGTCAACTACATATATTAGGGAGGCGTAGCAAATTACGTTTCTCCAATACTTACCTCAATACGTCTTCGCACAAAAAGTTTCGGGGTAGAAGCTAGGTATCGCGCAGTGGTTACCCAGCTTACGGCAAATATTATTGACCTTAGGTTGGGTTAGGTTAGGTTTAAAGTGAGTGGGTATAACACCCTTCCACCGCGACCGATCGGTCTATTGTTGCTCACACCCTTTTATATTTCTCCCACCGGGTCCAGACTTCTAATAAATCTGATGATCCTTTTGGGGAAAGAGATCTTTCACCTCCCCGGCAACAAGGTGTCATTGCCGAGGATTGCGAATCTGAGTCATGCTTGCTGGGCACGAACACAGTATGTGTCCTGCCGATTCATCCTCCATGCACATGCGGCACTCGGCGTCTTCCGCAAGGTCGATCTTGTGCATGTGGTATTTCAATCTGCAGCGTCCCGTGTACAGTCCCACTAGAGTTTTAAGGTGTACCCTTGATTGCTCCAGTAGTCTGACGGTACATTGTTGGTTCGGTGGGCTTATAAAGGCCTTCGAGTCTCTGAGACCCGGAATTCCATGCCAGTACCGAAGATTTTCTCTTTGTGTCCAAGCTGATATGAACTGCTTGGCCATTCTATAAGATATACCGATGACCGGTTCCGGCCTTGTAAATTTTGTCTCCGCCTCCCTTTTGGCAAAGAGATCTGCGAATTCATTACCCTCTAGGCCGGTATGTCCAGGTATCCTTGTTACTTTGACCCAGTTTGATCAGAGCATCCTTGCAATTCCAGACGGTTTTCGAATTGCACCGGCTGGATTCAAGAGCCTTAGGAGCTGCTTGACTGTCGGAGAATATTTGAACTGTTTTACGTGTGCAGTGCCGATCAACCAGCATTCTAGCACACATCTCAATAGCTAGTTATTGCTATACTGTTGTACTGCCAGTAAACGCTAAAATTCCTAAATTAAAAATATTTGTTTTGTTAGGTGTGTCGAGAAAGGAAGAGAGAAGTGTGATCACTACTGGCCATACGACACGATGCCTGTTTATTATGGAGACATATCAGTACAAATTTTAAATGAAACGAGATATCCTGATTGGAACATATCAGAGTTTATGGTTTGTAGGGTAAGTTGATTTAAAGACAGTGACAACTAAACAGTTACCATAGTTACGTTCCGTTGTAATCTGATTGTTAGGAAAAGGCGAAAAACGACGATTGACGGTTTTATACGAGATGTTACTGAACAATATGTATTATTTAGTGTTTACTTGTAAATTACATTAATACGCTATTGACTATGTCAAAAAAATGAGGGGTAACAGGAACTACAACGTGAAAAGGAATTTTATTGTTTTATCATTTGATACTAAAATATGGATAAACCACTACCATTTTAAGGGGTACAATTTTGAGACAGGGCTGAATTTGTCCACTTCCGTTTTTTAGGAGGGGGGAGGTAAAATTTGAGACATTTTTTCATTTTTTTTTTTAATTTAATGAATTTATAACATATCAAAAATATTGTTTTACATTTTGAGATCAGTCGGAGCATAATTGACGGATTTATGATAGATAAGAATGACCGTTGCTTCAACTCAGTTTTGCGCACCTTTTAGCTATCTGGGCTGAACGTACAAAACTTTTATTCAATTTTCCTAAACATGTAATTTTTAAAATCGGTGACCACCATTCCGAAAAAACTACTGAACCGATCGTTTTAAAAATTTTTACACATATTTATACAAATAATTATCAAGTGACGTCGTTTTTTTTTATTTTTCAATTAGTATTAATCTTACAATAACAAATAGTCGATTTTATTTTCAAAAAATCGACATTTTAACTTCAAAATGATGCAAAACATTAAAAAATTGATAAAATAAAAAAACTAGAGAGAAGCTAATTAACTAATCAAAATAATTTGGTTTTCTGATTTCAAATTGTCCAGTTCTGAGGAACCGCAGTCACCGCAAACAAAAAAAAAATTGAGGCACCAGCGAAGAACTGCAATAAATACGGTATTTCTTTAAATTTTTGTACCATTTAAAAAAAAATGTTTCAATTGTTATACTCTAATATACTAATTTTCAAAATAAATTAAAAATAACAATATGTTATAAAAAAATCTTGAAAATAGGCCCTTTTTTGACCGAACCCGTTTAACTTAAATTCTATGCACATTTGTACACAGACGTTAACAGAAAAGTTGTTCAAAATTTAATTTCTTATCCAAATTACGTTATATTTTTTGACAAACATATTTAAAAAAGAAAGCAAAAAAAACATGCAATTTTTTTATTGTTTTTTGACCCATAACTTTTTTCCACATAAATTTAGTTATTGGAATTGCTCCAAAGAAATAAAAGCAGTTATCATGTTGTTTAAATCTTTTTTGAGAAAAGGCTTTGGGATTTGTAGTAACCGAAATATGAATTTTCAAAATTGAGGAAGTAGTCCATATCACAGATGTCTCTTTTGTAATTTGTTAACTTTTCTTGTAATAGCTGGCTTTGTCTATCTTTGCCATAAGTTATGTTGTATTTAGGCTGATGATGACCATCTCTGTGGCAGAAACATGTTCCTCTCTCCCTAGAGGGCTATGACTCGTCAATAAAACAACTTATGTGGTTAAAGATAGTGTTTTATTTTATTTTATACAACGCCACTGAATATTGACTACTTTCAAAACATTGAAATGTCATATCCCTGTTACTAATAATTCTACATACTTTCCACAGTTACCATTTTAAAGGTACCTACTTAAAAAAAAAATAATCATATGTTCTAAATTTAACCTGATTTATTTTAGGGTGATCAACAGAGGGTGGTAAGACACTTCCACTTTAGCACATGGCCTGATTTCGGAGTACCAAATCCACCACATACTTTGGTTCGGTTTGTGAGAGCATTTAGAGAAAGAGTACCACCTGATCAAAGACCTATAGTGGTACATTGTAGGTAAGTGAAAAAAATCCAAAAAAAGTGTTTGTTAGTTTTGATACCGGATGACAAAACTTCTAAAATTATTGTTGCGTTTTGGCGCTTTCTGTATGCTCGGTCGTGGATGCGAATTTAACATTTCGTCGTTACAATGCCAAAGACACGAATCTGCGAATTGAATATTTTGAGAAAAAAAATCATTTTTTGTGAAAAAATGAACTTTCACGTCCCTAATGGTGGTTCAAGCTGTTGAGCTAGAACTTTCAAAATAAGGGGTAACATTTATATAAGGCACCTTTTTCCAGGTATTCCAATTAGAAATTCGAAAAAATAATTATATAAAAACTGTTCCACCCTATTATACATGCTGTTCGGGAAAATGTTGGAAATCTCCCGGATTTAAAAAAAAAACATGAAAAGAATACTACAGGTTCATAAAAACTTTTTCGTATAGCTCCTCTCTTCGGAGATACTGGCTCCCAAAGAACTCCAATGGAATCAAGCTTTTTGAACAATAATTATTTCACCACCAGGTATATTCCAGTTTTATTTTAATAAGATGTAGTACCAAGTAAGACTCTTCAAATTACCATCACAGGAAGTGTTGTGAATTTCTCACAGCTGCAGGTTAGGATAAGCGACATGAATGAAGAATACTTAATTTCAAGTCAACAGTTAAAGGTTGTCCAAAGTTCTTATCAATACAGGGGTAAAAAAGGGGGTCATAAGTGTCACAGCTACTCCGTCCCTGCAGCTGTACGTAATGTATAATACTATTTTTCATAGTTATTTTAAGAGTCTTACTTGGAATTACATATTATTAAAATAAAATTAAAATATACTATAGTTAATAATTATGTCTAAAAATAAATTATATAATATATATATATATATATATATATATATATATATATATATATATATATATATATATATATATATAATATATATAATATATATATATATATATATATATATATATTATATATATATATATATATATATATATATATATATATATATATATATATATATATATATATATATATATATATATATATATATTGGTGGATATTACAATAAAAAAATGTGAAAATTTAATTATAACTGACTTTTAACGCTGTAATCTAATTAATTGTGAGCAGTTATGTAGTTACGTGTATTTTTAAGTTAGCCCAACTTAAGTTCAGGAAAATTTACAATGTTTAAGGATGACACAACTATTTTATGGAATAACAAAAATACAATTTCTTGATATAATGTAATTAAAAATGATATTTTATAAATCAATTCATGGTGTAACTTTAACTTGCTTTCTTTTAATATACCTAAAACTAATATCTTAACATTCAAATGTATACTCAATAACACATTTTTGAATGATGAAATTATAAAATCCTCTCCTTCTACTAAATTTTTAGGAATTTATGTCGTTGTTGAACTAAAGATCAAGGAACAGATAGAAAAATTGTGTAATAAACTTGAATCTAATTATTATGCTATTAGAGTACTCTCTAATGAAAAAAAGAATTCTTTATTCTGAAATCTGTTTATATTGCTTTAATTAAATCGATTATAAAATAGGGCATTTGTTTTTGGAGAAATTCTTATCAGTATCTATTATATTCAATGTTTTTTTTTTGCCTAAGAGAGCAGTTTTATATATTTGTGAAGCCAAGTCCAAAGACTCATATAAACCATTATTTATATCAAAAAGACTTTTAACACTTACTTTTGTCTATATTTTAAAAACAGTATCTTTAATATACAAAAAAAAAATATTTTTATAATACGAAGAATTCTTCGCACAATACTAGACAAAATTCTCACTTTATCTTTTAAATCCAAGTTCTACTTTAATTAAAAAATCTTTAATTTATGACTCAATTTTTTTTATTTATTTACCTGCTGGTATTAAAAATATAGGTAGTTTTCATATACCTAACTTGACCGTCAACAACTTATCGTTAGAAAAGGCTTATTATGTATGGTCTGGATACTTTAAAGATAATTTAGAATAAATTTATTGCAAAGAACCATTATATTGTCTTTTTTCCTCATAATATCATGAAATTAATAATTATTCTTTGTTATTATCATAGTTTTATTTTATTCTGCTTTTTCTAAAAGAGGTATAATTATATCACAATAAGGCAATATTATTATTATTATTATTTTAGTGCTGGAGTAGGTAGATCTGGCACATTCATATGCTTGGATCGTATTCTGCAACAAATTCAAACCTCCGACTACGTAGACATCTTTGGAATAGTATACGCCATGCGAAAAGAAAGAGTTTGGATGGTACAAACCGAACAACAGTACATCTGCATACACCAGTGTTTGCTGGCGGTTTTGGAAGGAAAGGAACTGACGAGTTCACCAAGAGAGATTCATGAAAATCAGGGATTCGAAGGTAAGCGATTTATTTATTGTAGTTGGTTGTGGGTTAGATCTTCCGTAGTAGGCTGAAAGGGTGTAGAAAGTTTAGTAAACTTTTTGGTATAAAACTAGGCAATAAAATATACAAGGAGTAAATTTAAAAACTTTTAATATAAATATCTTAAAAATTCTAAATTGTCTCAAATCTTACAAGAGCTGTGGGAACTAGAAACTCTATACTTCAGCCAAGGGGAGAGTCACCCCCTTGACGCCCGCAGACCCCTAATTTAAAGATTCAAATGACATCACTGGGTTTTTTTTTAAATTTAATCCAGGGGATAAAGAAAATCATAATATGTGTGTATTTTATTAAAATGCTATTTAATTTGATAAGTTGCTTATTGGTTCATCTAATTTATTTTCATATGTTTCAGTAAAAAGAATGTTATATTTATTGTTAGTATTTAAGATTCTTTTTTTAAAATAATAATAAAATTGATATCTTAACAAGGCTTACTAAACTGTTGGACAATGATTTAAAATACTTTAGTTTAAAACTACTTTTAAACGTAATTATATTAAATTAAGCAGTAAAATAATTTTAAAGAAGTTTACTAATCTAAAGGTATATTTGGCACACTTATGGATATTGATTATTACTCTAGAACGGACAATTAGCTGACGAAGTATCATGAGAAACCTGAGTTTATATTATTTTACTTATGTAAAATAAAATGTGCTGGTAAAGTTTTAAAGACAGTTTTTTATACATCTATTTAAATAGATATAACAAAATTAATTTAGCTTTTAGGATCCCAAAACCAACGATGTATCACACTTATTCGGAAAAATCATTTTAATGTTTTCCTACCAAAAGTCTATTCTGTCTCTCTCTCTCTAACACATGGTTTCTTATGGAAATTGTCATTAAAATGAATTTAGTTATTTAGTTATTAAAGGCCATAACAACCTTATTTAAAAAATGCCTCATAGAAGCAACAACACCTGCAGTTTGGAACCATGCTATTATCGTAATTATGCATAAGAAGGGAAACATCGCCAATCTAAACAACTACAGGCCAATTAGCTATTATCGCACCTCTACAAATTGTTCACCAAAATCATTACCAGGCGACTCGACAATAAACTCGACCTCTATCAGCCTCCAGAGCAGGCGGGCTTTAGATCCGGTCATGGGACAAACGATCACCTACAGGTTTGTGGATTATGAAAAGGCCTTCGACTCAATTGAACACAACGAGATGTTCAAAGCTCTTGCCGACTGCCGGGTTGACCACAGATACTCTGCTATTCTGCAACATATTTATAAACACGCAACAGCAAGCGTGAAAATACACGATACAACGGATAAATACAAAGTGCAGCGGGAGGTCCGACAGGGTGATACAATCTCGCCTAAACTGTTTACCATGCTTTTGGAATATATGTTTAAGAATGTCGATTTGGAAGGACTGGGCATAAATGTAGACGGTGTAAATCTTAACCATCTTCGGTTCGCTGACGATATTGTGCTGATCTCGGACTGTCTGGGGAAGACAGAAAAAAAACACACTTTATGACAAATTTGGTCCCCAGCCGAAACATACTACTATAAAGAGGAGAGATCCCCCAAGTTACAGCCCACAAATATCTAGGACACGAAATTAGAGTCAGCTGGGACAACCAGACCTGTGAGATTGAACGGAGCATTGGACTAACTTGGGCAGCCTTCGGAAAGCTCAAACATATTTTTAAATCAGAAATCCCCATCTGCCTTAAACGCAAAGCCTTTAATCAGTGTGTTTTGCCAGTCCTGACCTATGGCACGGAAACTTTAACGTTAAAACGGAGATCGGCAAACAGAGTGAGAGTTGCGCAGCGAGCAATGGAACGATCGATGCTGGGAATCACAATAAGAGATAAAGTCCCAAACGAACAAATTCGACACAGAACCAGAGTCACGGACGCAGTGGAGCGAATAGCATGCTTGAAGTGGAATTGGGCAGGGCACGTTGCAAGAATGAACAACGAAAGATGGACCAAAAGAATTATGGAATGGCGCCCCAGAGATAAAGCTCTAAGAAATAGAGGACGTCCCCCAACTAGGTGGACGGACGATATAAAGCGTATTTCTACAAACTGGATTCAGGATGCCCAGAACCGAAATTGAGGAAAATATTGAGAGATGCCTATGTCCAGCAGTGGACGAGACAGGCTGCGTGATGATGATGATGAATTTTTCGAATATGTGCGATACAACAACAACAAAGTTGATGAAGGCAGCTCGAAGACAAAACGTCGGTGTGTAAATCTAATAACATTGTCTTGTAGAACGGAAAAAGTAACAATGAGAATGTAAAATTTAATTTATTTTGTTCTATTTAAATAGAGTCATAAAAAAATGAAAATGAAATTGCGAATATTCGGTTTTTTCCAAAAGTATTAAATTTTTTAAAACTTTTAAGATGGCATTTTGATCAGCATCAAATTGCGCAACTTTGTCTCCATTTAATCGACCTCATATTTCTTCAAGTTTGAGATCCTAAGGGTGAGAATCGACACTCTGTACACAAACACATAAAAACTTGTAAAAATTAATATCTTTTTAACAAAACGATCAAAATTTCAGGTTTTTTGTTACTTTGTTTCCAATACTGATTTATATTGCATTAGTTTTTAAAAAATTTCGTGAGAACCGTTTTCAAGATATTCGGAAATGAATGCATGGTTTTCATACACGACAGATATCGACAATGTTAATTATACACAATTTGATTGTTAATATCTCGTTTCACAGTTAATAAAAAATTTCGTTTTTTTTTTCAATTAGATAAGAGACTTTTATTAACCCTATATTCTAATTTCATTTAATTCTTAAGAAAAGCCGTTTTACTAGTGAACTACCTTAATAGCCAAAGAAAGAGATTTGACGTATTTCTAGATCATAATAAAATTAATGCAAGTAGCCATTTGCGCTGAGAAATAATAAATGTCCATTAAGTGTGCTTATAGTGTAGTCGAGAAGTGTGTTTCTTGCGAAAAATTGTTAGAAGACTTCGAAAAATATGAGCAATAGCTCATTCGACGCGCAAATCTGAGAAATGCGTTTTGAGGATTTTTTCCGTCAACAAACTATAAAAGATTTTGCAAAAAGATCCTCGAAGAGCAGGAAATTTTTCATAAAAAAGTCCCAACTTCCGGTGTTCTATCTACATTATTTATAATTTTCATTAAATGCTGAAAATGGGCCTCCTCGCGACATTTTTGGTTGCGTGTTCGAAATCAAAACCGAGTACGCCATACTAATGGCGGGTAGCACAAAAGTTAACAATGGTTTAGAATATTTAACAAAACGTTGTTAGTATTATTCAATGGTTTTAGTAGGCAACCTGACAAAATCTGACATTTCGTTAAACATTCTAAACCGTTGTTAACTTTTGTGCAACCCGCCATAAATAATTCTTTTTAAGGTGTTAAATATTAACTGAAAAATTTTAAAAATTTATGGTTTATTCAAAACATTTCAAAGAATTCATTCCCGTTGAAAACTTAACATAAAGTTATTTTTTCAACAAGTAAGATAATTAAGACAGTGCACATGTGGAAGCGTGTACATAGGCACTACAAAACGCTTGATCAACACCAGGATTAAAGAGCATAAAGCCAACTGTCGTCTTGGACAGACAGACAAATCCGCCGTAGCAGAATGTACCCTTACAACGGACCATCGAATAAAGTTTGAGGAGACCCAAGTACTCGCGACCACGTCGGCATACCACTTCAGACTCTATAGAGAAGCCATAGAGATAGGAAAACATAGCAACAATTTTAATAGGAAAGAAGCAGTTAAGATCAACAAAACATGGATTCCCATAATTAAGGGTGCTAAAATTGCACCCTTTGCGAACAAAACCGACCGGAACCGATTGAAACCGAAAGTAACCGAAGCCCCGCCCACTGCCTCCCCAACGTATAAGTACGAGCTGCTACGACCACGCCCAGTAGTTCGCATACTGTCAACCAGGAAGCAACTTCTGAAGATGCCAACCGCTCGTGTTGGCGGAACGTCAAGTAAACCAGACAATCGACGCCGGCCTAACAGCTCAAAAACCAATGAAACACAAGACAATTAATTGTTAAATAACGAAATTGTTTCTAAATTTCGTCTTTATTGTACATAAAAAAACTTTAAATAATTGTCGTATACATTTTTCGCTTTGTGGAGCCCTTCTTATATAATAACTAACAAGATCATGCCATAAAAGTTTAATAAATTTTAATTCTTTGTTTATAAAAATTTTATAACTTTGACAATATTACTCTAATTTTTCATTTTTGTCAAAGTTTTAAAATTAATATAAACAAAGCATTAAAATGTTTTAAACTTTTATAGCGTGATCTTGTTAAGTAGTTATGTATGCAAGAATGACTCCACAATCCGAACATTTTTTACCACAATTATTTAAACATTTTTTTTATTGTACAATAAAGACGAAATTTCAAAACAATTTTGTTAATTAACAATTGTCTAACTGATTGAAATATTAACTTTAAGTTAAATTTTTAAGGGAAATGAATTCTTCGAAGTGTTTTGAATACACCATAATTTAAAAAAAAAAGGAATATTTAATACCTTTAAAAGAACCGCAACCAAAAATGTCGCGAGGAATCCCATTTTCAGCGTTAAATTAAAATTATAAATAAGAGAGATGGAGTGCCGGGAGTTGGGACTTTTTTATAGGAAATTTCCTCCTCTTCAAGGATATTTTTTGCAATATCCGCTATCTCTTATCGTTTACAATTCATATTGGCAGAAAAAAAGAAGACTTCTAACTATTTGTCGCAAGAAACACACTTCTCGACTAGACTGTTACTGCCCGGCCAACATGTACATATTGTTTATACCTTGCCGCAGACATGGTTTGGGACTTATTTAGTCAATGTAAAAAGCTGCTTCTCTGTGGTTCAGGAAAGGGCTCCGCTGGTGTTAGGCCTGTAGCAGAACCTCCACAGTTGGGGCTGACAGATGAAAAGGAAAAAGAGAGGTAGTTTAATAAGATGTTGTCTACGTCTGTCTGTCTCTCTTTGCTGGGACGCTAGTATGGTCATTGGGTAATAATAAAAAAATTGCTTTCTAAAACTTGCATGAAATAGTTGACTAATAATAACAGTAGATTTGTGATTAGATATATGTTTTACAGCGTTTTTTTTTAAGTCAGCTTTGGGTATATGAATGTTTTTTAATTTATTAAATTTAAAAAAAATGAGTTTCGCATTAGTAGGTGTTTCAAATTGGTTAAAAAATTATGCAGACTCGCTCGTTAAACTGACATATGTCAATTTTTTTTTTTAAATAACGAAATCAATAGTAAAAACACATATTGCTGTATTCCTTCAAAAAAAAATAGGACATGCATCAACTGCTTTGAAAAAAAAAGTTTCCGGCCTAACCCATAGAGGGCGTGAGTAACCGTCATATAACCGGATATTTAAAAAGCCTCATGCTTTGCTAGTTTATCTTCAAAGTTGGGAAAGAGTACGTCAAGTGGTTTATATTTTATAATTGTTTAAGGTTATAAAATTTAACATTTTGTCAAGCATGGAAAAAATTGAGATACGTGCAGTTATAAAATGTTTTCATATTAAAGGTTTACTTTCTACAGAAATTAAAGCAGAGTTAGACACTACTGTAGGTGAGTCAGCGTCTTCACCTTCCACCGTTAAAACTTGGGTTGCAGACTTTAAACGTGGTAGCACGAGCACTAAAGATGCTCCGGAAGGCCAAAAACGGCAACTTCTAAATAAATTGTGCGAAAAGTTCATAAAATGGTTTTGAATGATCGCAGGTTGAAATTAGATGAGATAGCTGAGGCTGTGGGCATATCAAATAAGCGAACTCGCCATATTTTAACTGAAGTTTTAGAGATGAGAAAATTATCTGCCTAATGGGTGCTGCAATTGCTTACTCCAAAGCAAAAAGTCATTTGCATAACCATCTCGGAAGAGTGATATTGTTTAAGTGTTCCCAACTGAATTTCTTTGCCGATTTGTTACCATTAATGAACAAGCGGCTAGGTACACGAAGCGTCTTTGGCTCCCGCTGACAATATTTTGATAGGTAGGCAACTGTCCTGACATACCGTAGATTGTCCGAGGTAAATGTGTTTAGTTTTCAACCAAACACGATATTATGAAATAATTCTACTAAAAGGGAATAATACACTGTGTGGTTAGAATTTGTCATAACCCAAAAAATTACTTTTTAATGTAATAATTTGGGGTATTTTTTTAATACATCCCCGCATTTTCACGTCTGAAATATAATTGGGGAAAATAAAAAGCCGCTTTAACTAACCAGTACTAACCATGACCGACTAGAACTTAGGGCTTTTGAATTTGTCTAAATTATTTGTAGAAGTTATAATCAAAATTTTAACAACATATTAGAAACAATCCGGGGAATATATAATTACACTTTGAAAAAACTTCTACCGTATTAAAAATTATAAAAATTTTGTTAATAACTTCTATGTAGAGATAATTTAGACAAATTCAAAAGCCCTAAGTTTCAGTCGGTCATGGTTAGTTCTGGTTAGCAAAGCGGCTTTTTTTATTTATTCTCAATTATATATCAGATCTAAAAATGCGGACACGTATTAGAAAAGACCCACGATTTGCTTATTTAGAAAAAGCCTACTTTTCAAATTACGCGCCGAGTCCCTGCATAATAAAGCAGGTTTCATGTGTCAAAACTGTCAAGAAGCTCGCCAGCGGAGTTTCTCTAGACGCGAGTTTTTTCCCACGTTTTTAGTTGTATTGTTGATTGCCTAAATTTTGAGATCACACAAGCGGGGCTCAAGGCGCTTCGTGTCCCCAGCCGCTTGTCGTTAATGAAACTTGTTTTTCCCACTATACGCCGAAAACAAAACAACAATCAAGACAGCCAGGGGCGACCCAATTCCGAAGAAGGCAAAGACAATTCCATCGACAGGAAAGGTTATAGCATCAATTTTTTGGAATGTCAAAGCCATTATTTTTATAGATTATTTTAACAAAGAAAAAACTATACATTTTTAGACTTACTTACTTGAGCAGTTGAACCAAAATAAACGAAGTAATGAATGCAAAAAATCCTTTAAAAATACTATAAGGAAGTAAGTATTTTAATAAATATGAAATAGATTTTTAAAGTTTTTTTGTCAAAAATAGTAAACAAATCAATTTTGACAGATAATAGGTGTCATTTTAGCGAGCGATCCTGCATGATTTTTAAACGAATTTAAGCCACAAATTAATGCCAAACTAAAATGTTATTTTAGTTTAATAATAAAAACAACTTCTTCAAATATACTGTATATTCATTTACCCAAAAATATGCTTAATACATACATAATTACATAATAAAAATTTTTGGATTTTATTAATTTTTGTATGTATATTCATTTGTGTAGTTACATATAGTTTGTTATTAAAATAAATTTCAGTGACTAATGTTACGCCAATGAATATTTTTCAAGAGTCATAATCTATAAGCCATTCCTGATATAAAACTTGTATGCCGTCTGGGTTGGTTTTCGAGAAAATGGCGATTAAAAATGACCAAACGAGCACTCTTTATGCAGTTACATGGAAAAACAAAAGGGTCCATATCTAAAAAATAATTAGGTTATGATAAAGTTCTCCATAATACCTAATTTAAATCTAATGTTAATACACGGCGTGCCATTAATGTTTTGAAAGTAAAATTGTTAAACAAGTCCATTTTCGCAGCATTTCCGGTAAAGCCGGAAGTAGTATTATTATGACCTTAACAGAATCTAGAAAAAGTGTTAAATTAAACAATTTTTATAATATTTTAACTTTTAAAGAACATAGAGAAAAATTATGTAGTAAGCTTGCATCTAATTGTTAGGCTATTAGAGTACTCTCTCGTGAATTAAAGGAATTTTCCATTTTAAAATCTATTTATTTTGCTTAAATTGAATCGATTGTAAGATATGGCATTTATTATTGATTTTTTTTTTATCAGTATCCATTATAATCAGTGGTTTTTTTTGCAAAAGAGAGCATGCACTTCGTCCAAAGATTCATGTAAACCAGTATTTGTATCAAAAAGAATTTTAACTCTCAATTCTATTTATATTTTAGAAACAATATCTTCAATATATTAAAAATATTCGTTTAATAATGCTAAGAGTTCTTGGCACAATACTAGACCAAATTCTCAACTGTATCTTTCAAATCCATGTTCTATTTTAATAAAAACATTTTCAATTTATGACAAAAAATGTTTTAGTCATTTACCTACTAGTATTGAAAATATAGGTAGTTTTTATAAATTCAAATTGTCTGTTAAAAACTAACTGTTAGAAAATACTTATTATGTATTGGCTAAATACATTGAAGACAATTTAAAATAGATTTATTGCATAGAATCATTATATTGTCTTTTTTTGTTATAATTATTTGTTGAAAAGATGTATAATCAAGAATGTCTTGTAGAATTTGAATCTTGAAAAATATACAGGGGTTTTCTATTTAAAATTCATACCACTTTCGAATAAACCGGACAGATGCTTTTGTATTTAAAATTGGCATCTGTTGACAAGATATATAATCGGAAAATATGAAAGCGATATGTCTTTACTGGTAGTGATTTCATTCTCACTCGGTATAGGTTACCGCATGCATCTTTGGCATTAGAGTTAACTTGGATGTATATCACATTTAAATAACGCATTTTTTTTTCCTAGATGATGAAGGTATCGCCGAATCAGGAATGTGATGACCGGTTGAATTAAAGGCAACGTGTGATCGTGACCAAGGTATACTCATTTTATGACATTATCGGTAGGAAACCAACGTGTAGGTAGCTACTTCAGTCGGATATACATTTATTTATATATTATACTCAATAGAAGAAACAAGTAGATAATTTATAATCTTTATACGATTATTATATAACGTTATTTAAATAACACGTCATTATAATAATGTGTTTACAAATATTATATCAATTTTACCTGCAAGTTCTTAAATGTTGATCAAAAAATAAATTTGAAATTCCTACAGTTGGCCGTTTACGGAACCTTTACCATATGATTAAATTTATTTTTATTTGTCTAAAACAATGGAAAAAAATACAGTTGCGCGATTATGAGTCCCAATAGGGCGTCCAACTCGCCCCCAAAAAAGAGTATATCAGGTAATACGATTTTAATGTCCTTTGAAAATGCCTAACTCGGCTCGATTCCCAATAAACGCTTCTTAGAATTAAAATTAATTAGATTATGGGGTTTATCCACAATGGGTATTTAATATCTACTGTAAAAAAAATAGTTTTATATTGATATCCATCTAGTACATCGAAGAAATTTATGGTCAGGGTAAAACACTACTAGTATTAAATCAATTTAATTGTGTTCGGGAGTGGAGTTGTATTAAAGATAACTATGGTACTTACATAAAAACTTTGGTAGATTCACTCAGTATTATTTATTTTACACCTATTTTCATTTATTTGCAAAGCTTCACTTTTAAACGCCGCAAGCATGTATACAGGAGGGATTTTTTCAGCAATCATGGCGGCGGCGTTTGAAAGTTAAACCTCGCAATTTATTGGAAGAAGTGTGTAAAATAAATACAAAAACAAGTTTTCAAACGGTGTGTATGAAATACTGTGTGCCATTTGTGAAAATCGGGTTAGTTTGATTTTCAAGTTTGACGATGGATATCTCGAATACGAAACGACTAAAAATTTTTCCATATTCGTCTTGACTGCTATTATTTTTCGACTACTGTTTACATCTGCCCGCAATATTTTTATAATTTATGACCAATCTAATTTAGGGTAAAATGTTACTTATCGGACATAACGCTGATTTTGATGATTTTTTGCATACGGGGGATTTTTGGGGCGCTGATCACTAATCTAACACCAGTTTTTTTCGAAAACCACTGGATTTTGACTTATGAGTCCTCCAAGGTGTTTATAAAATATTGTGTACAAAAAGGAGGAAGAATGGTAAAAACGAGGTTAGTTTAATAATGGATATTTCGTAGACGAAACGTTTTTGACTAAATTGTCAGATTCGTGATCAGCTCCCCAAAAAACCTTCATATACCAAAATTAGTTAAAATCCTGCGGCAACCCCGATTTTAAGTAATTTTGGTATTCGTGACAATGGACTCCCTAAGTCGTGACGTCCCGCTTGGGGGCAGCGCTTAACGGATAATAACATGTAAAAGCCCATAAGGCATTTTAATTTTGGTTTTTAGCGTAGTTTTGCTTTGAAATAATTTGTTTGGAAAGGTTGGTAAGCAACGCCCCCCCCCCTGGCGTGACGTCAGACTTAGGTAGTCTATGACCAGTAGAGTTTTTAGTATTGAAAAAATGGACACACAAGTTTTTATTAGTATATTACGTATCAAGTACAGAAAAATTACTTGACAAGTATGGTACATTTGAATCCAAGCGAAGTGAGGATTTAAATACCATACAAGTCAAGTAAAATCACGTTTCTGACGAGGTGCGTATACTATTTTTTCGCATTTTGTAAATAATTATTACAAATACAACAAAAAATTCGTCTATAACATAAAAAAAACGGCTTACCTAGTAAACACTTTTTTGCATACATTGCTATGAAAATGAAAAAAAAAAACATTTAATCCGCACTTCATTTTCCAAACCTCACATTCGCGTCCGGTTTTCTTTGCTCTTTTTGGGTGTTTTCGAGCGATTTTCGTCTGGTTTCCGGCCGGAAAGCCTTTTATAGTTGGAGTCAAATGTGGAACATCTGATTGGTAAGCACTGTTTAAAATAAACCTTTTTGTGTTTTTATGAAGTAATGGTTGCTATGCTGTAAAATAGTCTATATGATTTTGAGGTCTGTAATGTAGTGCATTACTGTACAAAATGCGAAAAAAATATTTTTCGTCGATCTGAAAATGTGTGAGTTAATCCACTTTGTTAGCACCAGTCTATGCTCTAGAATCTAGAACCATGACAAATGTGTTCCTGTTTGTCGAATAATTCATTCAATATTTTATCATGCTAGTTTAGGGCGCAACTGTAGAATTTCAAACTTTCATAACAACTGTATTTTTTACCGTAGAATGGTTTTAGATAACTGTACACTTTTACTCAATTTTTGTTGTATTATAATTTGTACAGTACTTTACACTCCTTTACAAAAATATTTTGTATTGTTATTTATATATATATTATTTTTTTAGTTTTAAGTGTATTATAATTTTTTGGCACTTTAGAACATTTCATTTTTATTTTTAAAGTTAAACTCACAATGTTAAAGTTTTAATTTAACCGAAATAGCATTGCGATGCCTAAATTTTGGATTTTGCAGAATAAGGTAGTACTATACAAGGTGTCCCGGAAAATGTGGAAAAATCTCCCGAATATGAAAAAAACACGGGGAAATATTACTACAAGTTCATATAAACTTTTTTCCTCTTTGGAGATATTTGGTCCCAAATAGCTTTAATGAAACCAAGTTTTTTAGACATAATTATTAAACCACCAAGCATATGTCAATTTTATTTCAATAAGATGACATACCAATGAAGACTCTTTAAATTGCTATCAAAGGAAATGTTGTGAGCTACTTACAGCTGCAGGGACTGACTAGCTGTGACATTAATGACCCCCCTTTTTTACGCCTTGTATTGATAAGAACTTTAAACAGAGAGAGTTTTTTACAAATCTTTAACTATTGGCTAAAAATTAAGTACTCTTTATTTATGTCGCTAATCCTAACCGTTTTTGAAAAAAAGTAACTTTATTACATCATGTATTTGGCATATTTCGATAAAAGATACATCTTTGTTCCTATCAAATGTTCAATTTTCAACAGGAAATTCCTATTTCAAAGTTTTTGACTAAAAGTTTAACTTTTTATTACAACTATTATAACAGGAGAAAAATCCTCTTTTTCGTATTTAACCCTAGAAAAATTACCTGACTATCGGTGTAAATAAAGTGACGTTTTTTCGAAAACGGTTAGGATTAGCGACATGAATGAAAAGTACTTAATTTTTAGTCAATAGTTTAAGATTTGTAAAAGATATTGTTTATAGGAATTATCAATACAGGGCGTAAAAAATGGGGGTCATTAGTGTCACATCTAGTTTTTCCCTGAAGCTCTAAATCACAACACTTCCTTTGATAGTAGTTTAAAAACTCTTACTTGGTTTTTCATCCAATTAAAACAAAATTGGAATATACTTGGTGGTTCAAAAATTATATTTAAAAAAACTTGATTTCTTTGCAGCTCTTTGGAAGCCAATATCTTTGAAGGGGAGGCCTATACGAAAAAAAATTTATATGAACTTGTAGTACTTTTTTCACCTGTTTTTTTTATATCTGGGTGATTTCTCACATTTTCCCGAATAGCCTGTATAATAAATATAAGAAATTTTATGAAATTTACGTTATTTTTTAGGTTTTTTATTGCAGTAAGTTATAAGCATATTGATTCAGTAACATTTTAATACATTTTTTGTCGTCTGTGTGATAAAGAATGTTCGAATTTTATTGTTCTGCCAAAAGAAACAAAATATTCTATTCATGTTGCTTAACTTTAATTTGTAGTAAGTAAATTTGAGACCAAGTCGAGAGAAAAATATACAACAAGTGAGTATCAAAGGAGGCCCTATTATATTTTTTTAATTTCTGAAAATAGGTAAACTTAAGAACGTGAGTGAATTTAGGCCTTTTGTCGCCCATCATATTCGTGAAAATTTAAAGTTTTTCTACAAGACATTTTATTATATTTATAATAAGTCCAAGTAGGTATGTTTATTTACATTTACAATGTATTAGTAAAAAAATTAGAATGGTAAGTGCCAAAAAACCTTTAAACTTGCTATTTTAATTGGATTTATGCCATTTTACATGTTTTTTGATCTTTTATTTTTTAAAATTATATGATGCGCTTTGTGCACCAACCATAAACATGAAAAATGACAAAAGTTCAATAAAAATAGCAACTTTGAAGGTTTTTTTATTGTTAAATGCCATTCCGATTTTTTTACCAATTTATTGTAGATGTTAATTGAGATTCTTGGACTTATTCTAAATATAATCAAATGGCCTAAATTAAAACTTTAAATTTCCACGAATAAAAAGGCCGAATTTTACCCACCTGAATGGGTACATAACTAATAAATCTACATTTTAGGAATTGGGTCGTTTACTGCTTTCAATAAAAATTATTTACTGTTAAAAAGTTAAGCAAGTGCATTACCTTTGACAAGTATTTTTGCGCTTCAAGATTCTGAATCTCCTGTATATTAAAAGAATAAAGAAAAAAGTGCCAATAATAAACAAAGCCTAAATTCGTATAAGATTAGTTAAAAATCTTATGTATATTTTATTTTTATTGCATTCTTATTTTTAAGTTTATAAACATTCTTTAAGATATTTGAAAATTATTGTTTTATTTACTTAAGGAATATTAAAATTACAAAATAATTTTGTTTTGCTGAATTTTCCAACGTAGCGTCCATGTTGGCCTCTAGTAGTTGTAGAAATTATTATACGCAACAAATACGTTTGAAATGCGTATAAATAACTATGTCCTTTGGTATAATTATTTTATAAATATAACAGAATAACTAGAAAAATAATGACAAAACTGAAATAAATGCCCATTTATTAATTCACATTTTGCGATTTCTTATCCACTTCCTTGTAATTTGATAAAAAATTACATATAGAGGAATTGTGTTGTGGTATTTGTGTTTCAACTGGTTTACTGTGTTGAAACTCCTCTTAAATTAACAAAGTTGGGCAACACTTATTTCTTTGCAAGTTCTAAAATAAAAATAATAATAACCAATAAACACGTAGTGTTTCATAGTACTGTAAAAGGTAATTCACAGACTCACATTGCTTGATTTTTTAAAATCTTTATTCTTGAACGTTTAGACACTTTTATAAAAAAAAAAGACGGCTCCTTGCTGCTTTTACCATCCAAAATCTTTAAAAATAACCTATTATTCTAGATTAATATAGTATAACAGTGGATATTCGTCCACCAGTGGACCAATAATATATTTTATCCAACACCTGCTAGTTATAAGAGTCATTGTTTGTGCCATAGTGTGTTATAAACCATAATAACCCACTAGTGGGTTATGATTTATAACTCACTCCCTTGTTCTAAAATTGTTTTTATTGCTTATCGTTATTACTACAGGTATTTAAATTAACATTAATATTAAATGAAAATGACATAGTTTTGAATGAACTGGATATTGTCAAATTGTGCATGTTTCCATTGAAAGTTGAGTTGAGGGTTCTATTAGGCCGACACAACTACTTGACTGTTTACTGGTCCCTTGAATTTTCTTAGCAATGTTTTGGACGGATTCTTCAAGGTAGCCGTTCGCTACTGATGATGATTTCCATCCTCTATGGCAGCATTTCTCAAAGTGTGTTCCGCGGAACCATGAGGTTCCGCACGACTTCAGCAAGGGTTCCGCGAAAAAAAAAAAAGATTCTCCAGAATCCTGACTGGATTTTCCACTTACGTATTACCGAAAAATAAGTATCGCATGCAATAAGCTGGACGCGGAGCTCAATATGAGACTGCAACTTTCATCAATAAGACCCAGTGGCAGCACCTGGATTTTCAAAATTTTTAATCTAAAAAGTGAAACACAAGATCCACACTAAATTTACCAGATGCTATTGGCCTTAAGGGGAACACTGGTAAAACAAAATTGAAATTTGCTAGTAAATAATCGGACTATCAGAAGCAAATCCTCTATTTGTATTTTTTCGTGAATTTGATCAAATGTTATCGTCAAAACTCATATTTCGCTAAATTATCTATGTTTTTCTCATGCCTGGGGAGTGCGCCTCCTACAACACTTAGCATTCTTGACTCCATTCTAAGAAGAGCTGTTCGTCTTATTAATGATCCCACACTTACAGAAAAGCTTCCTTCCGTTGACTACCGACGGGCTGTAAGGTTATTTGTCGCTCTTTTATAGGTATTTTCATGACTTCGAAGAATTGGCAAGTATAATTCCTCCTCTGGCAGCTCCCAGCAGAGCAACACGTAGTGCCACTTTTATACATCCTTTTACAGTCCAACTTAAGAGGCCCCCAACTTCCAACTTTGTTTGTTCCTTTATCCCTGTCCAGACTATGAAACCTGCTACACGCAGAAATTTTCCCTTTTTTCCAGATCTCCAAATATTTGAGTCTCGTGCGAGTAAACTCCATCGTACCACACTTCAGACAGCCACGGTACAGTACGGCCACAGCCTTCGTGGACTGTCCCAAGATAAAAAAAAATTGTGTGTAGAGTGAAAATAGTTTTATTCCCTGCATTGATAGCCTTATCTATGTATAAAAGTATCCTTTTTATTATTTCATGTTCAAATTTCTTTTAGGTTTTTAAATCAAATATTTTTAAGTGTATTACTAATATATTTAAAAAAAAAATATAACGATATTTCGAGTCTATCGATTCCTATAATTTAAAATGCAAAAATATTTATTTGTGCAGCATTAAGAGGGTTCGGTGTTTATTTTTTTCTGTTAAAAAGGGTTCCATATGTGAAAAAGTTTGAGAAACGCTGCTCTATGGCGCTTAAGTGTTGTCATGTTGGCCCCCGCATTAGCTAGTACGGTAACGGAGGATCTTCTTAAACAGTGGCCGGTGTATAGTTCCTGATCCTTTAGGTTTAAATTCGCAGCAATTTTTGAGGGTATTTTTGACATATATATCCACACACTGATTTGCACTTTTGCTATTTTTATAAAAGACAAAAGAGCGGCTTCTCGTGTTTTTGGGTCGCAAAGAAATGTATTTTTTAAACAAATCAACAGGGTTTACTGAAAATCCTTCTTTAAGAATAGTAAAACTTCTTGTTTTTTTAGTTTTTATGCCTGGCAACGCAACAAATAAATAATTTCCTTTATCTTAAACATCACGTCTACAAGCCCCAGTAATCCCCATAATCAATGCTACTTTTATTAGTAAATACTCACTGTCGGGGGCCTGTCGTAAATAGGTTTCGATTTCACTTCTTTCCAAAGTTTTGGACTTTTTGGGTTAGTATCCTTGGGATTTACTTTTTAAGAAAGTAGTTAATTTGTCTTATTTTGAAATTTTGATTTTTCTATACAGATAAAGGGTAGAGCGACGCATGGAGTATTTAGTTCATAAAGACGATGAAGCTATTTTTGTTTCTGTAAATGTAAAAAATGTGCCAGCAAAACGTTTTTGTCAATTATTTTTATCTCTCTTAAATTCATCTATTTTTCAAAAACTTTGCGCTCCTTATAACAATTTCGAGATTTTTCTGATAATATTTGCATTGTCGCTTTTTCTGCTTCCGTTATAATGTCCTGGGACACATAATTCTCATCAATTTCTTTCATTTTTTACCTCTTAAAATCGCTTTTGGCTCATTAGAATCTAACAATGTCTAAATTTATTTGAATAATTGCTAATATTTTAAGTTTCATGGCAACCAAAAACAACCTACTTGAATCCAAGCTTGAATGTTCAGACTAAACGTGAATTTTCACTGTGCATAAACACCAGAACGCAAAACGTCAGGAAATAAAAGTTTATAAATTCTGCTTTAAACGAGACTCATTACCAAAAAATACATGTTAGTTTTTTCAGTTCTTAAATAAAACCTGCTGCTCGTGTGTTATGATCTATCAGTTGTTGGATAAAACATTGTATGCTTCTCGTGTGTTATGTTTTCCAAGTCACTTAAGAAATTATAAATATAAATTGTTCTCGCGTGATTTATTTCCAACGTAACACATTAGTAACATAAATAACTAATAATGTTTAAAACTTTAAGACGTTGTTGGAATTCCTACCATTCAGACCTAATGCCATAATAACGACGCATTTTTGCTGAATAAGTTTACAGGTACTTAAACAGCATAAATCGATTAACGGTAGAAATCGTTTCGAGATATTGACACAAACTTCAACTTGGTCATTTTTAAAACAAAACACACACACATATGGGCCCTTTGGCGTTCAATAATTTACCTTATATTTAGGATTTTTAAATCAGCTACTATCGAAAAGTGTTTAGGACATAAAAAATCTACATGAAATGAGCTTTTTCAATATGAAACACTCGTTGAAATCCGTCAATCCATTTTCCAGTTATAGCTTTTTAAAGAATTGATTACCAAAATTTGACCTTTAGAAGTGTATCGCAAGCCAGAGGTCCTCATTTCAAAAACTGGCATAAACGTCTGGAGATATTGATATGACCTTGGTAACAACCCATATTATAACGACCAAAAAAAATTACCACTGAATGGGACACACTCGAATTTTTGTTTGTTTTTTTGCAGCACTTTATTCGTCACCCTGAACATCAAGATAATATTCATCTTACTAAAACTAAAGGCAATACAGCTTAAAGTAGAAGAAACGCGGTTTTAAACTTCGTTTTAGATATTCAAAAAAGTTAACTTTTAAAAAAGTTACAGCAGTTTGAAAATGGGTCTAAAAATTAAATGGTACGATCTTTTTGTTGAGCAGTTTATTCGTCCACACATAATGAACTTGTGTATGTGTATATCGTTTACACATGTAATGTAGACCCACAATTATTTTTCTTTTACTTACTAATTTATTTTTTTAACAAATTTTTGGAAAATCATACAATTTAAGGGTAGGTTTGGGCATTCAAAGTAGAAGAAATAAAGATCTGAAGGACATAATTATTTATAACTTATTCATTCACCACTAACTTCCTTTTGTGCAATAAGCCATTACTCTTTGTTACCTGTTACTGTTGGGTATTTTAACTTGAAAATTTACTTAGTTTCTATTATACCATATAAGTAAATTTCTCTGTGATAAATATTAAGTAGGTTTGGTTCTTTATGGTAACGATTTTTATTTTTAATTTACAATCGGTCTTATTTCAAAAGATTTTTTTATACTTCCCCAAATTTTAATTTGTATACGTTTGTAATACTACTAAATCTTTTTAAGTAATATTAAATTTTATGTGCAAGGTGATCGACATTTCTAGGGTTTCAGAATCCATAAGAAATACTAGATTGACTATTAATACATCATTAAGAAGTTAAGAAAAATTCTTATACTTTTGAAATTCATATTTCAACCTCATTTTTAAATTTTTCCAGCGCTAAGTGAAAAGATGTTTTAAAATAAATTACACATTGTATTTGATACTTTTGCTGCTTTTGATGATCACATCATTAATTTTTATTTAGACGTTTCAGATTTTGATACTCATCATTGGCTTTATTTTTTTAATTACACTATTTAAAGCCCATTCAAAACAACATAAAATACGATAAGTTGCCTTGAAAAGCAATGAGCAAGTGTCATTTTAGTAAGCGAGTCTGCATGTTTAAACTAAAATTTTATAAATTTAATAATTAAAAAATATCTCATACGATATTTTTAAATGACTCTGTATACAGTGTATTAATTAGGATGTACCATAAATTTAACATGCGAATTTTAATTAATTTTAAAACAACAAGTTTATATAAACATAAGTTCCCAAGTCCAGTGGCGTCTCGAGAGGCACCTGGATATTTTTAATTAAAAAAATGTACGCCACTGACTTTTGTGCAATTTTTATAAATCCTTTGCATTAACCAAATAACAATACCATTTTAGTCTTTTAATTTTTTTTCCTGTCTTGCTTAAATTTCAAGAAATAAAAAAATTGTATTTTTATTTGGTTAATGCAAAAGAAATATAAAAATTGCACAGAAGTTAGTGGCGTACATTTTTTTTCCAGAAATATTCGTTCATGTGCCAAGTTGGTCCCTTTATACTGTAAATAACACCGCCAAATTACAACAAAACTGGGTAAAGGATATTAAAGATATTTGTCAAAAAACATTTTTTAACACCCTGCAAAACCAATTAAAGAATTATCGAGTGCTTAAAAATTACCGATAATTTTCATGAAATCTGGTTATTTATAATTCCACGAGTTCCAAGAACGAGTGGAATTTGTTAACAAGCGAATGAAAATTATCTTCTCAATACTTAAGCCGAGGTATTTGGGGCGAATATTTCAGAAGGGGAAAAATGGAAGTATTATACTATTAAAATGTTTTTTTGTCATACAATTTTCAATTTTAAACATAATTAAAACTATAACTGAAATCGTTTTTTTAATTAGTTTATCTATTTCTTCATCGTGTACATGACCAAATCGACTCATTTTGACGTTTGTAATTGACAATACAAATAAACAGCTTTGATTGTTTTGTGTTTGTAAGTGGAAATACCACGTTGTCTAGGCAACGTAAAGTTTTTTGATTTTTAACGTGTCTTATGGAAAAATTTATACATGAGTAAAATATTCTGTTAGATTTATTGTACTTGATTAACATCCTGTATATAAGATTTAAATTAAATTATATATTACTTAAAATGATTTATTATTTATATGCCTATGTTTTTTAAATTTTTATTAACTGCACTCTTATATTTAAACGTACGTTTGTTTTTTGATTTAAGACCCATATTTTTTATTGTAACTTTTAGGATATAAGCTAAAAACACCTAACCTATAATAATCGTACTCAGCATCTGTTTTTAATTTTTATACCCATTAATAAATGATATTTTATTACCCCAAAATGTCTTTTATTTAAAAACCAATTTGACAAATAAAAAATGTTTAAGTTTTTACCTTATCCTACAATATATTTTTTTTCTTACACAGGAGGATAATTTTTAGATAGACTCTAAAAGTCCAACATCGCTGTTGCTCATCGAGATATATGAAGAAAAACTTTCTAAAAAGTTGTAGGGTTTCCTCCAAACGAATATGTAACAAAAGTATTTTTTCTAATTTTGACATAAAAAGATATTTTTTAAAATTGAGAGGCGCGGCGTTTTGAAACGTTTAACTTTTTAACACTAGTGTTGAAAAGTAACACTTTTTAAAACTAGTTGCGAAAAGTCCATTCCATGACCACTTGCACAAAGAAATTATGAACCAATATACTTCTCCAATAAATTAACGCACCACAAAAAGGAAACCAAAAGTTCAAAGTTAATTTTTGTTGAAACCACTTATCCGATTTGGACGATTTTTTTTTAAAATAACAAGTATTCTCTTTCAGAAAGTTAGTATACTACTCTATTCGCATAAAAACTTATTTTTGTATAAATACCGGGTGTAAGAATTATAACGGGCTTTTTCAATAAAATTTACAACACCCTGTGGAGTTTAGCAGTTACAGCATCAAGTTATAATTCAAAGCAAACTCTAGCCTTATCTTTTTATAACATTTTGTTTTTTGATTTACCCTTTTAACTTAGCTTCTATAAGAAAAACACAATTTTATAGCAGAACTTCTTTTTATTGACTTTAATTTTCATTAAAAGCACTATAGTAAGTAGCAGGCTATGGAAACACAGAAATAAACAGTAATTGTTATCAGGTAACTGAAGCCGTCAAAAAGCAGTTGATAGAAGTGTTGACGTTTTTTTTTTTTTGTAAAATCTCTAATTTTGCTAGTACGCAACGTGAAACACGAAATCTTACTCGCGAAGAATGTCTTCAAGCATTAGTTCTGTTTGAGGAAGGTTGGAATTACCGAAGAATAGGTGTACGATTTAATGTACGTCATACAACCATTTCACGGGTCATAGAAAGATACAGAGACGGGAAGTCAGTTTGCGACCGGGACAAGGAAGTTGTCCCCGACATTTTTAAACCACCCGACCCCGATTTCTTTTGGGGGGGCGATTTTTTTTTTTTTTTTTTTTTGGGGGGCCCTCGAAAACCATAAAACCCCCATTCCCCGGCAACGGGGCCCCTGGCTATTTTTGTGGCTAAAAGGGTTCCCGCCCCCCCTTTTTAAACCTTTCCCGAATGGCGGTTTGTTTAGGCCGTGGATTTTTATTTGGCCAATTCTTTGGCTAAAAAGATCCAAAATTCATCTGCTGATATACCGGTCCCCGTCTGACAATTCCTACAACGAGTTCTTTGATTTCCTTTCAATAAAGATCGACAATATTATTTCCGAGTTTCCATTGGCCAAGTAATCGTCCTCGGGGATTTTAATGTTCATAATAAGGATTGGCTAGGCTCTACAAAAACTGATACAAAACCAACAGCATAAAATTTCCAATCAGCAACGCTCACCAATCTAATTATGGAACCTGCCTATTTTCTGGGGTTTCCCCCACCCTCTCCAAACCCCTAGATCTCTTTCTTACTTCCACTCCAAAACTCTATCAAGCATCAGTAACTGCTCCCCGGGTCGCTCTGACCATGGTTTGGTCACGTATCATACTCCACACATTTTGAGGCCACTGAACGCATGCCGCCACGAACCGTCTGGCACCAACTCGGCCGACTGGGATGGTCTGAAGATTTCTTTCCAGCTCCCTTGGTATCCTACCTGTTTTTCTATTTTCACGATCCTTCCGAAAAAATGCAAACAAATTACCAAAACAATCCATCTAGGCATTGAGACCTATATTCCCCCACTAAAAAGAACTCCATAACTTCAAATCACAAATCGTGGTTTTCTAAATCCTGTGATAAAGCCAGACTCTTAAAAATTCAAGCCCACAAAAATTTCCAAAACCCCAGTCCCGAAAATCGGCAGGCTAGCATCGAAGCAAGAAATCAGTATTAAAAACCATCCCCAAAGAAAAAGGGCCGTTTTAACAACCCGGATAAAAGATAAAGTTATATCTTGCTCGAATGGCAGTAAAGCTTTCTGGTCCTTTGCCAAAAATATTAGTCAAAATTTTTTACAAATTCTTTTCCCCCCTAATTTCTGAAGATGGAATTGTTCTACCTCCAAAGGAAAAAAGCAGAACTATTTGCCAAATAATTTGCTGCCAATTCTACCTTAAATCCTCCTATTAATCTTCCTCTTCCAACAGTTGCCCCTGTTTCTCCAAAATGTCCGATATAATTTTTAAAGTCAAACAGATCAAGCGTATTCTTTCTTCTCTTAATACTAAAAAATCGTCTGGGCTGGATGGCATACCAGCAATCGTCTTAAAAAAATGTACTCCTGAGCTTGCACCCATCCTAACTCGCCTCTTTCGAATCTCTTACGACACGGGCATTTTCCCGGAGAGTTGGAAAGCTGCGCGTTTGCAACCTGTCCAAAACTCTCCCTTCCAACTATAGACCTATATCTCTTCTATCAGTTGTTTGCAAAGTAATGGAAAAATTCATTAATTCCCAAATCTTAAAGTATCTGGAAAAACATAAGATCTTACATGATAGTAGATCCACAGCTGATCTTCTTTCCTTTGTCTCACACAACTGGAACAAGTCCCTTGAGTTTCTTGGTGAATCCCAGATCGTTGCTCTTGACATATCCAAAGCTTTCGATCAGGTCTGGCATGATGGGCTTCTTAACAAACTTCCTTCTTACGGTCTTCCACCTAAGCTTTGCTCTTGGCTTTCCAGTTTCCTTTCTAATCGACGTATATCAGTTAGTGTAGATGGTCATTCCTCCAGTTTCTACCAAATTAATGCCGGGGTGCCCCAGGGCTCAGTGCTGGCACTCACGCTGTTTCTTCTACACATTAACGATCTTCTCTCTTCCACAATCAATTCCATTCATAGTTTTGCTGACGATAGTACCCTCCACTCTAGTGTTCAATTTCATAAGCCACCGTGTGATTCTGATTTGGAAAACAAGCGCAGGTCAATGCAGATATCTCTTTCACAAGACCTCAAACTTATTTTGGAGTGGGGCGCCAAAAATCTTGTTCAGTTTAATGCCTCGAAAACACAATCATGTTCGCTGTCGCGAAAAAAGTCTGCAAATACTCATCCCTTACATATGAGCGGCCAAGTTCTGCAGAACAAAGAGTCGTTTAATCTTGTCGGCGTTACTTTTGAGAATAACCTTAACTGGCACAAACACATTACATCCATAGCCTCGGCAGCTTCAAAAAAGCTTGGATTCCTCTTCCGAGCCAGAAAATATTTCTCTTCTTCCAATCTATACACTCTGTATGTATCCCAAATTAGACCCTCTTTAGAATATTGTTCTCATGTCTGGGGAATGGCGTCCCCTACAACACTTAGCATTCTGGACTCCATTCAAAGAAGAGCCGTTCGTCTTATTAATGATCCAACGCTCACAGAAAGGCTTCCTCCTCTTGCCCACCGTCGAGCTGTAGGAGATCTGTCGCTCTTCTATAGGTATTTTCACGGCTTCTGCTCAGAGGAGTTGGCCAGTATAATTCCTTCTCTGGCAGCTCCCAACAGAGCAACCCGTAGTGCAACTTTGTATGCATCCTTTTACAGTTCAGTTAGAGAGGCCCCGAACTTCCCGCTTTCTTCGTTCCTTTATCCCTAGAGTGTCAAGACTGTGGAACCTGCTGCCCGCAGAAGCTTTTCCTTCTCCTCCCAATCTCCAAATATTTAAGTCCCGTGTGAACAAACTCCCTCTCACCACACTTAAGGCACCCACGGTATGTTAGTACTTAGGCATTAGCCTTCGTGGACTGTCCCAAGATATAAAAAAAAAGAGATGCCAGTGGCAAACACGTTTGTGGGGAAACTATTCGTAGTCGACTAAGGGAACATCATTTAAGACCTAGAATTCCTGCTCTAGGTCCAGCTTTAACTAGAGATCGTCGGAGAGCGAGGCTAAATTTTGCC
Source organism: Listronotus oregonensis (assembly GCA_019359885.1). Classification (NCBI taxonomy): domain Eukaryota; kingdom Metazoa; phylum Arthropoda; class Insecta; order Coleoptera; family Curculionidae; genus Listronotus; species Listronotus oregonensis. The sequence goes on from JAHBCN010000705.1 coordinate 224,747, forward strand.
AGGGAGCACCATAAGTGGTTAGACGCTAAATGGCAGCAGGTATTATTTACTGATGAGTCCCGTTTTTGTTTGTACAATAATGACAGGCGTATGCGTGTACATCGGCGCCCTAACAAACGTCATGCTCAGTGTAATTTTTCAAATACCACAATATTTGGAGGAGGATCTGTGATGGTCTGGGGAGGCATTTTTTGCCATATGCGCCATATATAGATCAAGGATTTTTGTTGGTGCGCGATAATGCCATGCCTCACGTTGCTCGAGTTGTAACCAATTATCTCGCTCGAAGCCCAGATTTGAATCCTATAGAGAACCTCTGGGCTACTGTTGAAAGAAGACTACTAGAGAAACTTAATCAGTTACACAAGTTGGGCAGAGACTGGTTCAAATATGGAAAGAAATGGACCAGAATGATGTACGGTCCCTTATTTTAAGTATGGGCCGGCGCTGCCAAGAAGTTATTCGTGCCAGAGGCGGAAATACTCGTTACTGAGACTTTCATTTACCATTTATCTTTGCTTTTGTTTCTTTTTTTCTGTTGTTAAATTTATTTGTCCATAAAACATGTTCTGCTATAAAATTGTGTTTCTCTTGTAGAAGCTAAGATAAAAGAGTAAATCAAAAAACAAAATGTTACAAAAAGATAGAGCTAGAGTTTGCTTTGAATTATAAATTAATACTGTAACTGCTAAACTCCACAGGGTGTTATACATTTTATGATAAAAGTCCGTTAAAGTTGTAACACCCGGTATTTATAAAAAAATAAGTTTTTATGCGAATAGAGTAGTATATTAACTTTCTGAAAGAGACAACTTGTTATTAAAAAAAAATCGTCCAAATCGGATAAGTGGTTTCGACAAAAATTAATTTTAAACTTTTGGTTACTTTTCGGTGGTGCGTTAATTTATTGAAGAAGTGTTTAATAAATACTCAATTTAATTAAAAAATCGTAACTAACAATATCAAGAGACTTCACAAATGTTTTAATTGTAAATGTTTACAACACAATTAGTACAATTACTAAGATTAACTATTTCACTAGACGACAAAGTTTTATTGGTATTTGATAGCTGAGAAATATTAGTTATTCCTACTTTACTGGATTCCTTAAGAATGTTTTTAGCTATTCTTTTGTTTTTGATTGAATTCTCTACATAACTCTCCGCTACCGTATTTGATTTCCAACCTCCGTGTTGTTTTATTTTTAAAAGGTCAGCACCAGAATTATACATAGTGAAGCAGATGATCTGCAAAAGCAATGACCAGTCTGGATTTGATAATTTTAAAAACTTTGCAATATTTTAAGGTATTATACCGAACGTTTTTATTCCAATAGGCTGCGAATAACATTTTTCCTCTGCGTATTTAATGAAGTATCTATCAGGCTTAATGTCTTTTGGTCATAAACGCATATATTTCCTTACAATTTCCACAAAATCGAGCCCCTCTATGTCCCCTTCTGTAATAGCAAATTCCCTCCATGTATTAGTTTTTGAAGTGGCAATCCTTCTTTTAATATGTTTTTTTATCCACTAGATTTTCTAAGTTTACAAATGTTAACTCAGACTTTCAGCAAGCACCTGCTACACCAATAATCATTGCAAATTGAAAAAATACAAATATCTGAGGCTACTCGACTATTTTAAAGCAGAAAAGTGAGGTAGTGGATAAGCTGTATATCTTGATCATTAAAAATGACTTCTCATCGGTTTTCGTTAAGAATCTTGAAATATGTTCTTTGGTAAGCACATTAGACTTTTTTGTTTGATATCCCTTTGACTGCCGCTTCAGAAACGTCAGAAGTCCAGTAAACTATCATTGTTATTCTTTAGCGAAATTTCTAATATCGAATACAATGCCATAATGTAGATCTCTTCATATGCACTTTACTTTGGAAACAAGCCAACAAAACTTTTTTCAGTTATACAATTAATATTCTTTTCTTCAAGCCAATTTTTGAATTTTTGATAAGCCAAATCGTACTTTGATTTCGATTTTTCAGGGATCAGACTCGACACTGCAATTTGAGCAGCTTCCTACACATCACTAGGGACATTCAAACTAGATTCCGACATTTTTTGGCTCGAGAAATATAAAAACTTTCATTCCAATTTTTTAATTGTTTCGCAAATTTATGTATTTTGAGATAATGTCCGTAATATAATATTATTATTATTATTATTATAGGCTTTTTTAACTAGTCGAAAAGAAAAACACGACCAGTTATTAATTACATTTTTTTTATTGCCAACATTATGTATAAAATAATGTACAAAATTTATAAAACAGACTTCTAAATTGATTTCTTCTTTTTATTCTTAATTTTTTTCTTTTTGGTAGGGCTCTCGTCAAAGGTAGCTTCTGTGTTATTGGCTTCGTGTATCCTTTTCTCACCACTAAGGAAAAAGAAACTTATAGTATCCAAAAAACCCTTTTCAAATATGAACCTAAGTGTTTTCAACTGAGAGCTCTTCCAGAGATGATGCACATGCATTAACATTGCTTTCATCATCCCTAAAAAGAGCAACATTTTAAACTATACACCACACAATAAATATATTTTTTAAATATAATGCTTAAATCTGCCTAATGATTCAAACCAAAGTTTATAAAATGGACTAAATTGTCACGGCTTTTTGATATGGGTAATTAGCATAAGAAAGTTTCCTTTAAAGTGTTAGACAATATTATGGTTTTATTAACACCCAAAATTTGGCTAAGATATGTTGACAATACTTTCATTGTATGGACAGGTAAATAAGAATTCAATGGTTTCCTATAACATCTAAATTGCCCCCGACCTTGTATCAAATTTACAATGGAAACGCAGCAAAGTTCGGATCTACTTTATTTTGATGTTCTAGAGCTTATGTAACAGTAAGGAATCCCTACAAGATGAAATAATTAAATAACTAAGGATCTTAAGCAGGACCGCTACAGTGAGACACTAGAAAAGAAAACAATCGAAAAATATTAAAATAAGACAAAAAAACTCTAACTTGAACAAGACTCCACAGGACCAAAAAAGATCACTTGAAATTAGAGTAAAAGAACACAAAAAACATATGGAACAAGGTGAAATGTCAAAGTCAGGAGTTGTCGAACACGCATGGTCAAAACAACACCACATACACTATTCTGAAGCAAAATTATTCATAAAGAAACCCACTTGAAAAAAGAAAATTTAAAAGCTGTATTATTTGTAAACAACCAAATTGTATTTAGCAAGCCTAGTATCGACATTCCGAATATCTGGCAGCCGTTGCTGGACCGTGAAAAATCGGTCAAGCTTCGGTGGACAACGGATAGTATATAAGTCGTAGCTTTTAAGAATAGTTTTTACTTATTCCTTAAAGGTATGTTTCCTTCCACGCGGCCGCCGCATGCAGCTGACGCACTACGTTAGCCACAAAGCACTCCTACTCATGTTTTTAAATGTGCCTGGTTTGTTCCGAGCGGCCGTCGTATGCGTCCGCTGTCAATGACTGCGATTGATGCGACTGGACTGCTGAAGAAGCAGTGTAGCCGCAGTCGTGTATGCATCTGATATTTTGTTTGTGTTGTTTTGTGTGGAATTTTAGGTGTTTTTTTTTTAATTGTTGAAAATTAAAACTTTATTTTTTTAATAATGTCCTGAATTTTTCATTACGTATTTTAAGAGCTTTTAAGATCCCAAATCCAATGATGTTTTGCAGTTATTCAAAAAAAATCAGTTTTATGTTTTCCTAAGATCCTACCAAAAATTTATTGTCTGACTCTCTCTAACATATGGTTTCTTACGGACATTGCCATTAATATAAATTTTTCGAATAAGTGCAATACATTTTTGGTTTTGGGAACTTTAAAGCTCTTAAAATACATAAAAAAATCCAGGACCGTATTTAAAAAAACGTTGACGATGGCAACTCAAAGACGAAACGTCGGTGTATAAATCTAATAACACTATCTTGTAGAACACAAAAAGTAGCAATGGAAATGGAAAATTTATTTTGTTACATCTATTTAAATAGAGTCATAAAAAATAAAAGTTTCCGAAATCCTAATGATAAGGCTCGAATTTGGGACACCCTGTACAGATTTACCTTAATACAATGGCTAATTTTTCCTTTGGGGTTATTGGATATTGAATTCTGTTGTATGGCTCGGACTTTATTAAGTCAAGAATAAAATTAAACTGTGTTTTATTCAGTCTAAAATAATCTTTAAATTTTACTTCTTCTTGTTGCAGATTTCGATTTATTAATGTATAATAACCCTCATCGAGTCTTTGCTTAAATATTGTCTTTATGGGGCATTGCTATTTTTTATTGACTAATTGTAATAGTATCTCGTCATCCTCTTCTTTTTCTAATAATAAATATATTGCTTGATCATCCATAACGACTTTTACCAAAGATTATTCCGTTTACACTAATAATTTTGCTATCGCGAGTTTGAGCCGCGGTCCTAAGAAACCACCTGATTAAACGGCGGCAGAATGCGTTAGTCGCATTGCAGCAGTCGCATGCGACGGCCGCGTGGAAGGAACCATACCTTTAAAATGGTTGGAGATACATCACTATTCAAAACATTGTGTATCAATTAACAGAAACCATGGAAGTCTAAGATTTTGATATTATTGAAAAATAAGTATGTTAGTTAACACTTTATTTAAGGGAATGTATAGATTCTAGAACAATAAATCTTACTTTTTACACAAATTTATGACCAGACAAAAATTTTGAGCACTTATACGTTGCACTATACAAGTGTTTAAAAATCATACTAAATTTGCAGTCACTCTTTAAGAGCCAAATCACCCTGTACTTAAAGACATTACACTTACCTCTTTATCGAAATAATATTCTTCTTGCTCTTTCCCGACAACGTCTTTGACCATTCCTCCTCAGTACCCTTGATCACAAACTGCTCCAAATTTTCCTTTTTAAGTTTTTCCAATTCCTTCTTCTGTTTCTCTGCAATTCTTTGGCGGCCTCTTCTAATTCGTCCTGCATACTTTTCGCTACAGGCGTCAAATTTACATCTTTCTGCGGCTGAAGCGACCTCTCGATATCTTTTTCTAAAATAGTGTTCAGATACTGCTCACATCTCCTCATCATTCTGTTAAACAATCCCAGAATTTGCGAGGCGGGTAGGTCCAGTTCAGCAGCTAGAGCATCAACAGTCTTGTGTTGAAGCCCGAGTCCCAACATTATTGCCGATTGAACTGCAGACATCTGGACATCGCCCATATAATTTAAAAAGAATAGTCTTGCTAAGGTAGGTAACAAATCCATGATTAAATGGTAATCTACCAAATTTTTACTGTACATTTCGAGCCTTTTAATGTCGTATCTCGTTAGGTGCATATCGAGCTCTTCCCGCGTTAAATTTCGGCTTGGTATTTTAACGGCTTTGTTAGTTAGTACCCCTAAAGCTAAACTAGGAGAAAACTTACTAAATTGGTACGCTAACAAATTTATAAACCTTCGTCGAAAATCTGAACTGTAAGCAGTGAGCCATGCTACACTTTCTGGACGCTCATCTTCGTTCAAAATATCCAGCATTATGCACGAATGTTCTCCGGTTAAATCATTTGTAGTTTGCCTTAGGTAGACTGGAACGAACCTGGCTCTTTTCCAAAATTTAAGTAGTTGTTCCGTTAATCCGAATGAAACCCCCAAATAGTCCAATTTTTCCGGTTGTCTTTCACTAAGTTTTAACAGCAACGGCGGTAACAACTTTCTAGGTTCTATAGTTTCTTCTAGTAACCCCACCGTTTCATCATCGACAGTTTCCACTTTTTCTTGAATCGCATCGTTCTCTTCCAAATTCGGTATCTTCATTTCGTAATACTGCTTCAGAAGATGAAGAGCGCGCGCTCCATAGCCCATTCCTTGATAATCGGGATGAGTAGCTATTCTAACAATCCTAGCTCCTGCTAATTTAGGAAAGTCCGTATCCTGATACTGTTGTCCTACAGTCCACGGAATAAGATCACCCGAAGCTCGTTTTCCCCTTGAAAAACCTTCCGTGACACTGCTTTTGGAAATTTCTCCTTCCAAACAAACCTGAATAAAGACTAGAACTTCAGGCAGCGTCTTCCGGTTGGGATCGACGGGACCCAAAAGGCAAAACAAATGGTGTGCGGGAGCATCGGACATCATTTGCAAGTCGTTCGGACTGTTTTTATAATGCGAAGCGACGTAGAGGGCGACCAGTCTTTGCAAAAATTCCTCGGAAGCTTTGTGATAGCAAAATAAGGTGTCTCTGTTTATGTAATATAAATCGCAACCGTCCGGAGGTGGACAACCTGACAAAATGGGAGAGACTGTTGTGGAATCCAAGCACAACAGTTTGGTTAGCCATGTTTCTACCGCATCACCTGGTTTGTAACGGATAGGTTCGTTGAGAGTTACCTCGTGTAACGTTCTTCCGGTCGCAGCGGCCGAATCTTTTTTATTTGCGGCGTTCGTATTTGCTCCTACAGGTACTGTCTGTATTCTAAGTTGTTGTAATAACTTCAGAGAAAGAGATCTACCCGTTCCTTCGTAACCGTTAATTGTGGATGCTAAAAAGACTAGATATGGACCAAGCATTGCTTTACATAAGGCAAAGGAATTGCTGCCGCTTCATCAATGACCAGTAATTCGGATTGGGATAGCCTGTGAGCATCTGCTGGATGAATATACTGTAAACAAAAAAAATATATAATAATAACGATTTTAAGCCGATTCAGCGTAAAATAGAGGTGAATAGTTTTATTATTTTCTTTAAAACAACCACTGCATTACTTACTTGAATTGTTTGCCTATGATCCCTAAAAATGTTGACTCTAACTATTGCTTTATTAAATTCAGGATTTGTACTCTGCACCAAACCATAATCCATATGTTCTTGATATTCCAAAGCGTCAAAACCCTAAAAATACAAAAATCCTGTACTAATCACTGAATCACTGAAAATAGGAATCCGCGCGACCGCTACCGCATGCGCGTGCAGCGCCCCAAAACGTGTAAAATTTTTTTTAGTATGAAATATTATTTAAAAATTTGAAAAAAATATGGTGTATAGGATACACTTAAATGAATAAATTTCCGTTGGAAACAAGTTTAAAAGTTCATTTTTTAACAAGTACAAAACAATTAACAAAATTATTTCCGACCTCCGCCTTCATTGAAGACAATAAATAGTATATTATTTTATATTGAGGAAACCTGAAAATTAACTTTTCCTCCAAATAAAATATGCTTGCTGATTTTTCTTCAAACGTCGACAAATTAATGCAAAAAAACTTTTTAATTATAACAATTATTAAAGATAAGTGTGTTCGCAAGGCGGCTTAGATCGGTGACGGTGAATAGTTGCTGTAGTAATGTAAGATAAAGCTGTCAGTGGAAACTGTCAACAATAATTATTTTTTTAAAATTCCGTCTCCGATTGCGTTTTAATTCCGTATTGAGTTAGAGCAGTTATTGAGTAAGTTTGATCAAATAATAACCAATTTGCTCAATTGACTAATAAATAAAAAATTTAGTTTTGTTTTTATTTTAATAAATATTGAGTTGTTGACGCTTTTTTTGTTGTTTGTTTGTATTTATGTTGCTATGATAACACTTTATCCTCCGCCGGCGGGAAAGTGAAAAGTAAAGCTCCAGCGAAGGAAAAGTGAAACTTTGCGGTCGCCTACACTGTCGAGTAATGACGAATTTACTGACGTTTGAAGAAAAAACATTTTTCCTCCGCCGGAGCTTTACTTTTCAATTTTCCACCAGCCGATTGAAAAGAGTTATCATAGCAATAATAATTTTTGTAAATTAACAAAAAATTATATTTCTTGAGAAAGAGATAAATTCTGAGTCCTAAGTACTCAGGGCCAAATTCCGGCCTGACGCACTAGTGTGTATATTATATGAAATGTTTTAGCCTATTTCTTTGCTATCATTATTAAACTACATAAAAGTATGCGATTAGGCATGTAAATTCACATAAGTATTCTAATTATCCAAGAAAAAATTGAAATAGTTATGTCGAATGGTTTCTGATCAATATTCGATTTTGAAAATGTCCATTTTACTACTGAATGACTCACTCACTCATTGATTGACTCATCAAAGTTATGGGGCACTTCGCAAGGAAGTAGAAACTTAAAATTTGGTATCTAAGTAGGTTTAAAGACACAAGTAAAACCATAGGGTATATTTTAGAAGTTTGCAATCTGATCCATAAATCTCGGCTATTAAAGTACTAAGATCTAAAATGAGACCAAGATCAATTTTAGATCTAACTACTTTAAGAGGCCGATATTTTTGGATAGGAACTTGGCCCTTATTTTACATAAATGTTTTTGGTGGAATAAATTAACTCTATACTATAAATTCGAAAAATAATTTCAGTGACGTCACTTTCTGTGTTCACGGTAATAAAAAGGTGAAATTGTAAACACTAACACTGCACACTATATCAAATAGTGTGTAACTCTATAAAATAGATGATGTTCGAATTATTAGGGGCTAAAAAATTAAAGAATTCGTAGTTTTCGAACCTTTTTTCATAATCGGCGTTTGAAACTGTGTTTTGTATGTTTTTTTTCTCTAAAGTATTTTTTTTATCTAAAATAAAACAAAGCGTCTAATCTATTAAATTTACCTTAAAAACAAACTCGAAAAATGTATTTAAATTCTCGGGGCTGGGACTAGTTACAAATATATTTGAATATCCAAAAGCTACTGCTGCTGAAACTGCCAGACCAAGTGCTGCAGATTTACCTCGACCTCTTGATGCAGTTAAGGACACAGTGGACCTAAACAAACATTTACAAAAAGTAATAAGTAAAACATATATCAAAGTGACAGAAACATTTTTATTATTAATATCTTAATATCTATAATATAAACGGTGAAAAACACTTATTTTTTCAAAACATTTAAAATTTAAAAAAGAAAAACTTTTGAAACTAAGGTGGCAATGTCACAAACGGTTTAGTTTTTAAACATTATTCAGGGCGACATATTTCATTACTTCAAAACCAATATCGCTATAATTTTTTGATTTGTAAATTTAAAAAACTTTTGCATCAAATTAAAGAATTTTATGGTATAGCATACAAAAAAGTATTGTAGGTCTATGGAATTATACTTTATTCTTAAAATGAACAATAAAATTGTCAAATAAACCTTTACCAAAAGTTCTAATGACCTACATCCAAGCAAATACAATTATAGTTTTCGCTATAGACATAGATGCACAAAGCAATGCTAAACTTTTGTAATAGATTTGGACGCTCGATTACTTGAGCGGGTATCCATCGAGAGAAAATAGGTTCACACGCTGCTATATAAAAGAACACTGTTGCCAAAGGTATAACAATGGTAACAGTAATTAGGAATTATACATAACAAGAAATGCTGGAATTATACAACAAAAATTAATTTACATTTATTACTAAAAAATCGAAAGATCCGATTGATTCTTTTTTACAATTTAATAACACAATTATGACTAGTTTTCTAGAGTTAACCAGCTTTTATTATTATTTTATGTTTTGCATATCGTGTTGTTCTTTCTACATTGTGTTTTTTCTGTAGTGGTAATGAGACATTAAAATGTGTTCTTGTTGAGGTTTTTCAGGTGCGTTTATTAAAATGTCTAAAAATATTCAACAGCATAATTTATTTTTACTTACATCCACTCAATTGGCTTTTAACAAAGTGTTCATTCTTTTCATAACATTCTTTGGCAAATTCGGAAGACTCATGTTTAATTTTAAACAGACAGGCATACATCAAAAGTAAAAATTTACGTAATTAAAATTTTATTGTTATAAAACTGTGATCAAAAGCTAAGGTGAATATTTCATTTAAACTTCCCGCGTATGTTTATTCGGGCAAATTGTTTTATTTTTAAGTTGATACTACTGCTAGTAACATCTGGTAAAAATTTAACGTCTCTAACATCATTAGTATTTAGTTTACGCTTAGTTTTGTAAACAAAGAAAAGTTGATTTGGCGACTTTTACAATTTCAGATTTTGTTGAGCAACGAAGTGCGATTAAATTTTGCTTGCGGAATAAAATTTCTTGTGCCGAAACGTAAAGAATGCATTCGGCGATGATACCATGTCGCAAAAAAATGTGTATATGTGGTATACGGACTTCAAAGAGGGCCGAGAACATATTGCTAGTTTGGAATGCTCTTGACGACCATCAACATCAATTGACGAGCAACACATCAAGAAAGTGAAGGATTTAGTGCTTGAAAATCGACGATTATCTATTAGAGACCTTGTGGATATGGTAAATATATCATATGGATCGATTCAAGGAATTTTGAAGGATCATTTGGGTCTAAGAAAAGTGAAATCACGTTTGGTGCCAAAATTTCTCAATTTAATGGAAAAAGAACGACGCAGAGAAGTCTGTACAGAGATACTTGCCAATTATTAGGATCTTATAAAACGCATTATTACTAATGATGAGACTTAGATCTATGCATACGACCCGATTATCGTGGTCTAGTGCACTATGAATTCCTTTCACCCGACCAAACAGTCAATACGGAGTATTAGTTGAATGTTATGCGTCGTTTGCGTGAGGCTATTCGCAAGAAACGGCCGGAAATGTGGCGAGACAACTCTTGGTTTTTGCATCACGATACTGCACCATCTCACACTGCATTGGTTATTTGAGAGTTTTTGGCCAAAAATTTTACTCATATCGTTGTTCAGACGCCGTATTCGCCTAATTTAGCTCCGTATGACTCCTAGCTGTTCCAAAAATTCCAAAGACCACTTTGAGGACACCGTTTTGAGTAGACTAAAGAGATTCAACGTGAATCGCTATGTGCATTGAAGGACATACCTGAAGACGACCATTTGGCATGCATGGAGGACTGGAAGAAACGTTGGCACAAGTGTATTTTATCGGAGGGGGGTTATTTTGAAGGAGACGAAATAGATTTGGAAGAATAAATAAAGATTTTTCATTTTATAACAGAATTCACCTTAGTTTTTGATCACAATAGTACAACAAAAAAATTTAAATATCATTATTTGGTCTATTTTTCACAGAAATAATTCCTAATTACTGTTACCATTGTTATACCTTTGGCAACAATGTTCATTTATATAGCAACATGTGAACATATTTTCTGTCGATGGACGCTCGCTCAAGTAAGCGAGATCTTATTGTTTCGTGCAAAGACAACTATAGTGAAAACTATAGTTGTCTTTGACCCAAGGTATCGCCTACATCGTTATCTGGCCACACACATTGAGGAAATCCTCAGAGAAAAAACTGTGCAGGCCTGGCTGATTGCCTCAATGTGGGCGGCTGGCATTATACAAGTCTTAATGGCAAATATGCCATAAAGACTTGTATAATGCCAATAGGAAAAGTAAAAGAAACATAATCGAAGTTTTAAACATATCCTACATACCTTAAAGTCTTCTCTGAAATTGCTTCAATAAATTTAAGTAAGGCTTTCCCTTGATCCAAGGTCTTGCAACAATTCACCAAATTCCCAACGGGCTGTGTATCTCTAAGTTGCTCTTTCAGTTCTGTTAACTCAGTCTCAGCTTCTGTTGGTTCTTGGGACGCCTCTTCCGGAGTAACATATAAATTATGCGAAGAAATCGGTAGGACTGCGAGCCGATCGTCCACCACAAGGCATCTGAATAAGTAAAATAAATGTATATTGTCAAAACATACTATATTTCTTTGACGTTTTTTAAAACAGAAACAGCACATGAATGAAGCGTTCTTAATTTTTAGTCAATAGTTACAAAGATGTATATTTTATCGAAATACTCCAAATACATAAAGTGACGTTTTTTCGAAAACGGTTAGGATTGATGATATGTTTGAAGAGTTTTTAATTTTCAACTGGAGCTCTTTGGGAGCTAATATCTCCAAAGAGGAGACATATGAAAAAAGTTTAAATGAACACATGTTTTCTTTTATATCTGGGAAATATACATTTTCCCAGACACCCTGTATATAAGGGTATTTCTCTGTAAGCTGGGCAATTCACTCTCCCAGGCCGATATAATATGAAAAATATAGTTCATTTTATAATTTATATTTAACTTAAAAAGATAATCACAATATCCAATAAAATAATGTTTATTACATTAAAAACGTTTTTATAATGCTCAAAGAACAATCACCTGCATGTCCCCAAAAACATTCCCCTGGTAAAAAAGATGTTTATCTCACAAATATTCTTTTTTTAAATTCATACTTATAATATTTGATATCTAATTAATTTTTTACTGACAATATGGGAGGAATCTATTTTTTAATTAAATAATGCATCTAAAAATACTAATGTTTATTTTGTCCCCAATTTTACGCACAGTCCCCTGGCTCTTATTTAAAACTATATCAATAAAATTTAATACAATTAATCTTTATTTCTACGTTGTGCTTCGTATGCTTTTTAAGTTTGCCCAATGATAATAATTAAACAAAACTATGATTTGATGAAAAAAACTAACCAGGCGACTGTTTGTCGGGACAAAAATATGCTTAAAGTTGCCCAGTTTACAGAGAAATGCTCATAAAATATTGCATGATCATTTAGCTGGGAAAGAGGTTTGATCTTGTTAAATCTTACATAATATGGCCGCTTTACCTTATTTGCAGATGACAATACCATCTTGTGGCACAATAGCAGTAGCCAAAAACTGAATAAAATTGTCAGTGAGGATCTTGAAAGGGTAAACATGTGGTGTGATGCTAACCTTTTGTCATTTAATACATCAAAGACTAATATATTGCATTTCAATGGGGCAATGGCTGATGTTTGCATTGAGAATAGTTTAATTGCAAACCGTCCTGAGGTAAAATTTTTTGGTATATACAGTGTGTCCGCGGATGGAGTGCACAAGAGAGAAAAATTCGTTATTATTCAGATTACGACAAAAAGTAATTTTTTATAAAAAATTCTGCTTGTCGAGAAAATAAATATACAAGATTTAAATTTTTGATAAGATGTACAGAGTGTTAAAAAATAAGGAAAACATGAAAATGTTTTAAGGGGAAGTTCCATTATTTATTATTAAAAAAAATATAAAATACAGTTGTTAATAAACTTACATAAAGTCTGAACACAAGTTTAGAAATAAAAAATCAAATATTTAATTTTTTCCACATTCCACCTTGACACACTTTTTCGCTAACTTAATAAATTTAAGGTACACTTTACAAATTATTCACGGCATATTTAGTTCATCTATTGCTTCTTGTATGTACTCTTTTAAGATTTTTGTGTAATGTGGCAGATAATGTAAAAAAAAACCTTTCGCTTTAAGGCACCCCATAAAAAGAAGTCTGGTATTGTAAGGTCAGGCGACCTAGCTGGATAATGGATTGGACCAAACCTCCCTATCAGTTTTTCGCCAAAATAGTTATGTAGCCATTGTCTGACCAAGGCTGTGCAAGGACAGCCGTCCTGTTGCCAAAACATGTTATTACATACTTCTGGTTCTAAATTATTAAAGAATTGTAAGACAAATGTTTTCAAAATTTTTAAGTACATATGCACATTTTTTTGAATTTTATTATTAGTGTTCGCAATGATTTGGAAATTTGTATTTCGGCTTTATGTTAGTTTATAAACAACTTTGTTTTATAAAATGTGTGTTTAAAATAATAAATAATAGTACTTTCCTCTTAAAGCATTTTTATGTTTTCCTATTTTCTTAACATCCTGTACATCCTATTGAAAATTTAAATTTTGTAAATTTATTTTTTCGACAAGAAGAACTTTTTATAAAGAATGACTTTTTGTCGTAAAATGAATAATAAAGAATTTTTCTCTCTTGTGCACTCCATCTACAGACACACTGTATATCGATAATAAATTAAGTTTTAAACCTTCTTAGTCTCTGTAAAAAATTAGCATTGGGGTGTTTTGTCATAAGAGTGGTTTGTGGCAAACTGAATGTAAATATTACAAGAACGGTGTACTTTTCTCTTATACAGTGAGGCCATAAAGTCTGGAAAAAAGTACCTTTTCCAGGTAAACGAAGCACCTGAGTAAAAAACGCTCGGACACGTGAATTTAGTTTTTAGGTTTAAAATGTTTTGAAAGAAAAGAATTTATACAGGGTGTTTTAAAAACAGCAGGGCCGGTATCGACTTCATTTTTTTAAATGGCACCACCTGCATATTTTGACATTTTTGGATGTTACGGACAATTCTAGACACATTTCATGTACATTGTCCTATGCCTATCTTCAACTGTTTTCGAGTAATCAAGGTTTGAAAAGTAACATTTTTGGCACATTAATTGCTTGCAAAATTAAATCGGTCCGACACGTCGATTTTTCTACCTTACCTTTGGTGCCTTAATTGTCATTTTGACTGTTGTTTTAGTGATCACTGTGTCAATTTGTGATATACTGTATGAGAACTAATCTTATTAGATATGCTTTCAGAACGAGAAAGAATCAAAATCCTTATGATTTTTGGCTGGGGAGATCGCCAAAGACATTTGGGTAAAGTCTGTGAAATTTTTAATAACGCCCATCTAGATCGGGAGCAAGCTATTACAGAATCTACAGTCAGCAAAATTGTTAGAAAATTCCGTGAACATGGTTGTGTAAAAAACCTTCCTAGAACAGGTAGGCCAAAACTAGATGACAATGTAAAATTAGATGTTTTACTTAATTTTTTTAATCCACATTTACCTACAAGTCAAGTAGCATTAAATTTAGACATCAGTAAATCATCGGTAAAAAATATTCTAAAACATGCAAAGTATCATCCATACAAAATAAGATTAATACATGAATTAAACGAAGACGACTATGACCGCCGAATCGAGTTTTGCAAAAATATGCGAGCGGTGCAACGAGGATCCATTTTTTTGTAGAAATATTTTATTTTGCGATGAAGCTACGTTTTTTCTTAATGGTAGTGTCAATCGACAAAACTGTAGGTATTGGTCAAAAAAGAATACTCATTAGGCTCAAGTGACTCACACGCAGTATCCGGAAAAAATTAATGTTTGGGCTGGAATATTTCAAGACAGGATTATAGGCCCGTATTTTTTCAACAAAAACTTGACGGGCGAAATTTATCTAGATTTTTTGCAACTGGAGTTAATTCCTGCTTTGGCTCAACTGTATCCAGGTAATGAACCCGATTTACCCACTCCGACTATGTGGTTTCAAAAAGACGGCGCACCTCCTCACTACGCTGTACCTGTTCGGCAGTATATCAATGAAATATTTCCTAACAGATGGATAGGACGTCGTGGCTCTGTCGAGTGGCCGGCCAGATCTCCGGATTTGACTCCCCTAGATTATTTTCTATGGGGATATTTAAAAAGCAAAGTTTATTTCAATAGGCCTCCCAATATCGATGCCTTAAAAAATCGTATAAGAGATTAAATTCGACAAACCCCAATTTATTTTATTCGCAACGTGCAACAAGAGTTCATCGATCGGTTAGGATACTGCCAAGAAGTGAACGGGCAACAGTTTCAGCATTTGTTACGTTAAAGTATGCCCCTTAATTGTTGTTTACAAAGTGAAAAAAAATATTTTTAATTGAATTTTCGTTTTTCTAAAATTATGGCATGTAACCTTGATTACTCGAAAACAGTTGAAGATCTCTTGGATGTTCTGGGAGCTTATGGGTTTCGGTACCTGGTATCTGGACCGACTCGTGGAGAATCCTGCTTAGATAATGTTTTTGTGAATTTTTCATATAACTCTTTTTCAGCTAAAATAGTAGATTATAATATCTCTGATCATCGTGGACAGGTCATTCACTTGGATATAATAAAGGAAAGCTTAAAAACAACAAAAACGACTTATAGGCCAATGACTAGAAATGGGCTCAATAACTTTTACAATGCTATAGAAAATGTCTCGTGGAATTTTATTGATGACCAAGAGATTAGCGTTGAAGAGAGGTTTAACTTCTTCTGTCCACGCTGGAGGAGGCATACCTGCAGTCTTTCCCGGAGAGAACATATTCTGTTCGCTCTGACCAGCAAACAGGGTGAGTTGTACGGTAAGGATCTGAGACGTATGAGAGGACATTGAATTTTTTGAATGAAGTATGTAAAAGTATAATAGAATGACTGATAAGATTGAGTTTAAGAATTTTAAAAATAGGTATAGGGCTGCTATTATAAAAGCCAAAAGAGATTCAAATGATGAGGCAAAAGAAGCTCCACAAAACCCTGCAAAAAGCATGTGGAGGATTATAAACATCAAACGTGGTAATAAAAATAAACATAAAAACACTTGTGAAATACCAGCTCAAAGATTTAATGACTTTTACAAGCATAGCCACTAATCTATTAAAAGACCTTCCCGACAGTGGCACAGCCTTCTGCTTAAACCCTGAACAAAAAAACGGTGCTTCTTGTGAACAATTTCATTTTACAGAAGTAAGCTATAACAACATACGAGATATTATTGACCAACTAAAAAATAAAAGAAGTGGACATCTACGGTCTGAATGTCACCATTATAAAATCCATAAGAAATCTAATCATAAGCCCTCTTACCAAGCTTATTAATATCTGCATCCGAGAAACACTTTTCCTGATGCTTTGAAAATGGCCTTAGTAACACCAATTTTTAAAAAGGGTGATATTAACCTCGTTAATAACTACCGGCCCATCTCTTTACAGCCAATTATATCAAAATATTTAAGAAAGCTTTAGCTGATTCACTTTTTTGAGACAAACAATATCTTCTCAAATTGTCAGTATGGTTTTAGGCAAGGGAAAAATACAATTAATGCTATTTTAGATTTTCTGGGTAGAGTAATGGATGGATTTGAAAACCAGCAATATTTCTCTGCTTTGTTTTGCGACCTGAGCAAAGCGTTTGACTGCGTCTCGCATGATCTTTTGCTGATGAAACTAAAATATTATAATTTTGGTGAAAACAGTATTAGTTAATTCAATCTTATTTGCGAGAGCGCTACCAGGCTGTTAGGGTGAATGGTGTGCTATCAGATCCGGCAAAATTGGAAATAGGTGTCCCACAGGGATCAATCCTGGGCCCTATTTTATTCCTAATTTTTATAAATGATTTACCTCTAACCAGCATGTAGGGCAATGTGTGCTTTTGCAGATGACACAACTGTCTACACGGTAGGAGAATCTGAGCAAATGGCGAATGACAGGCTGAATGAAGCAAGGGCGACAGTGGAAGAATGGTTCTTGTCCAACAGACTCATACTTAACCAGGATAAAACTCAGAAATTAATGTTTACACTGAGACACATTGATCATGACCCACCAACATCATCTGTTAAGTTCTTGGGAATCTGCTTGGACACTAAATTGAAATGGGATGTACATGTGGAGAGTGTGTGCAAAGGCCAGGAAGTAGTGTATTTGTGATGCGAAACTTGTGTGGATGTGTTTCTGGTGAGACTATGAGAACAGCCTATCACGCGCTTTTCATAGTGTCATGACTTATGGAGTGATCGCATGGGGACACTCGTCCAATGCCCTTAGGGTATTTGGATTCAACGAAGAGCTATCAATATAGCAGGTCTGGGGTACCGGAGGATTGCAGTGGTGCCTTCGTCAGCTTAGGAATACTTACTTTTCCTTATGCTTATATCCTAGAAAATTTAGTTTACATAAAGCAGAAGAACGGTTTGCAACGTATGAGGATATACATAATCATGACACAAGGAATAAGACTCATTATGTGCCTACCCACTGTCGGCTAACAAAATGTCAGAGCAGGCCTGAGCACATGGCGATAAAGTTGTATAACTTGTTGCCACAGAGAGTCAAAAACTTGAATCTCCAGAAATTTAAAAAGAAAATAAAAACGTTTTTAATAAAAAATGCCTTCTGCAGCACAGAGCAATATTTTAAATATGATTTTAATATGTTTCCAATGTGATGTCTCTCTGTTCTTTGTTCTTTCTGTCCTTAACTGTAATTTTATTGATATACTGTACATTGTTTTGAAAGATATTTTGGATTTTATGTTTTAATTAATGCATATTTGTTTTGTATGTTGTGTCTTAAATGGTTCTTCTTTTTAAAAAAATTGTAATTACCTTTTTATTATTTTAATATTTGTATGCCTATTTGACAAACTCTTATTTTTATTGACGAATGTAAGCAATGATTTTGTATTTACATAATAAATTTGATTTGATTTGATTTGATTTGAAGATAGGCGTAGGACAATGTACATGAAATGTGCCTAGAATTGTCCGTAACATCCAAAAATGTCAAAATATGCAGGTGGTGCCATTTAAAAAAATGAAGTCGATACCGGCCCTGCTGTTTTTAAAACACCCTGTATAAATTCTTTTCTTTCAAAAAAATTTAAACCTAAAAACTAAATCCACGTGTCCGAGCGTTTTTTACTCAGGTGCTTCGTTTACCTGAAAAAGGTACTTTTTCAGACTTTAGGCCTCACTGTACCAGCTACCACATGGAATAGCATATTGGGAAAACTGTAGTCAGTTTTTGTTTAATTCTGTCTTTGTGCTGTAAAAACGAGCTTTGCGATGTATGTGTAGAGCTGGTCCTAGGGAGTCCTGCAAACCTTTGTAAAGCATGCAATTGACTTTAACTTCGTGATTCATACTGAGACCGCTTAATGCTAAAATTTGATCATCAATGAATGCTATTTATTCTTATAATACCCATCAGGTGGGAGCAGTGCCTTACCGATCCCGCGTTCTGGTTTAAATAAAGCATCGCTTTTTTATGGTTAAAAAAAAATGTACAGGGTCTTTGATTATATTTACGTAGCTTCTGAGGCCTTTACTTTAAAGACAGAAACGTTTTATAAAATAATTTTTTCCATATTATCTTAAAATTATCAGTAAAAGTATCGCAATAAAAATGGAATAAGCAACTTCAACTTCTTTAATGAAACACCCTGTATATTATGGTTCAATGAAAGACTCCTTTTTATTTAAAATATATATATAATTATATATATATATATATATATATTAGCTATATATATATATATATATATAATATATATATATATTATATATATATATATATATATATATATATTATTGATGATATTTGATAAACCATTTTTGAGATATTTTAGGTTAAATTATTAATAAATTACAAGTTTCATAATATAAGAAAGATGGAAAAATAAATTGTTATGTCAAAGGTAGTAAACTTAACAAGGAGTGCTCGATTTTTACTATTTGTCCGCAGATAAGTTATGTTTGGACGTCACCCGTTTGCCATTTTGCCCAGAAGGCAGATTTATTTTATTAATTTTTGTTAAATATTCAACTCTTAAAAACTATTTTGGATATGTACTACTATTAGAACTGTAATTAATAATATTTTTTAAAAATTAAGACTTTATATTACTTGTAAACAAAACAATCAGGCAAACAGATTACGTCACAAATACCGAATTGACATTTAAATTGGTTTATATGGGCTTAAATGGGATCGAGCACTCCTTGTTAGGTTTATCACCCTTGGTTATGTTGCTGAATTTGGTGAGGGTTTTATCTGGACCAAAAAAAAAACATTTCTGCTAAAGTGAAGGAACACTTGTCGGTGAATAGAATTTTATTTAAAAACTTTGAATCCTGCTGTATAAACCTAGCTATTTCCAATGCATACTTAGGTCGGTCCTGCATGTTTTGTTCAGGAAGATTCTGAACGGACATTATAAGGATAAAATTTGTAAAATTTTAAGGTTAAATAAATTTTATAATCTGTTTTAGTAAGTTCAGATGCCGCATCCGAGATTGATATTTCAGGATTTTCTAAAATAATTAAAAGTAGTTAGTGCTAGTCCAATAGAAAAAGTATAATAATTATCCTGAAAAAACGAGGATATCCAAAACTTTGTTTTCATTTCGTGCTGCAGTCCTTTTCTTCATTTTTAAGTTTTTTCGTTCAATAAACTTTCTTACTATGTATTTAATAGTAAGACAAATGTTTCCAAAATTTGTTAAAGATATAATAAGTAATATTCCCTTTGCATTGTCGTCACATTATTATTGTTACCATAAAATAGACGCATAATAGCGATTTTTTGTTCTTCTAAATAGCCAGCCCATTGACAAAAAAGCAATACAAACTACTTTTAATTGTTAAAATGATAAATTTCCACTTTTTACAATATTAATACGTCAAATTTATTGTTTTCATAGCTTTCTTGATACTAATATGATTTTTTTTTCAATGTATTTATATATTAGAAATCAGAAAAAAAAAGATCTTTTATTGTAGCACAAAATATACAAGGTGTTTTATTTAAAAAAGTTGAAGTTGCCTATATTTGTCCATTTTTTTATTGCGATATTTTTTTACTGATTATTTCAAAAGATAATATAGAAAAAACCTACAATTTTTATATAATTTTTTTTTCTGTCTTCAAAAATAAAGGTTTCAGAAGCCACGTAAATATAATCAAAGACCCTGTACAATCATCTGCAGAACGCTGTAAGAATGATACAGCCTACGCTGACTGAGTATTTTAGCGACCGTTTATAAAAATTCGTTAGTTTTAGTTTTATCTTATCTAAAAAATTGACTTTTTTAAAACTTTCTTTGTTTTTTTTTATGTAGATGTTTGTTTTTATTTTATTCAAATGACAATTACTCTTATGGTACTTTAAATTATTTTTGTAATAGCATTTTAGGTAACTCTTATATTGACTATTTTTAAACTTTGTTATTTATTTCTATGTAGATTTTTTTTAAAATTATTTTATTATGAAATGACAATTATTTTTAAGGCACTTTTAGTTAGTTTTGTAACAATATATAAATTTTTATTAGTTATTTTCGCTTTGTTAAAAAGAATCTTTTTCTATAACAATAAAGCATATTTTGACTTGACTATGACAAAATTTAAAAAAAGATACTTGTGTTGATTGGTGGAAATAAATATTTAAGAAATGCAATGGCGATGCTTCATAAGATATATACAGCATGTCCAAGATAAGGAGGGCCAGTATGAGGATCTCCGAAACGGTAAGAGATAGGTGAGTAGTTTTAATTTGGCAAAGTTGCGTATTGGGGAGCTCAATAATACACCATTAAAAAAATTTAAGTTTTTTTTTACTTTTGGAAATATGGCGAAAAAACTGAAATTTGCGATTTTCGTTTTTCACTAGTTTATTTCGAAAGTTGGAAAAATTTTTAAAATACATTTTTATTGGAACTTTTTGCGCTTTATGTATTGGTGAAGTCAATTCTTTACCATTTTTCGTTTTCGTTAAACCATCATCGACTTAATTTTTTTAAATACGGTCCTGGGTTTTCTATTTATTTTTTTAATCCCCTTATCATCCCAATTCAAAAATGTATAACAATTAATATTTTTTTAACACATATGGAACCCCCTATAAGAAATGATGTGCATTCCTTATCTAACTCATTGTCCCATATGGAAAATATGTTTATTTAACAGAAAAAAATCAAGTGTTATACATCATTGTAATTGGGAATACAACTACTTCAAAAAATGCAATAAACATTCAAGGGCCGTATTTAAAAAAAATAAGTTGATGATGGTTTAACGAAAACGAAACGTCGTAAGAAATTTTCTACTTTGCCAATAGATGAAGCGCAAATAGTTCCAATGAGAATGTATTTTTAGATTCTTTTTATTTATAAAATAAACTCGTAAAAAAATAAAAACGAAAATCAAAAATTTCAGTCTTTCGGCCATATTTCTAGTACAAAATAGAACTTCATTTTTTCAACGGTATATTGTTGAGCTTCCCAATACGCAACTTTGCCAAATTTAGACTATCCACCTATCTTTTACCGTTTCGGAGATCCCCATACTGGCCCTCCTTATCTTGGAGACGCAATATAAGGTTAAAGCACCAACATTCATACTCAAAGCACAGTGCCTTTGGAGCAGTCTTTCTCAAAGTGGGCGATAACGCCCCCTTGTGGGCGCTGGAGGCTTAGAGGGGGGCGGTAAGGGGCCCAGAAAAAATTGGGGGGCGCTGATGTGATTTAAGGGGGCGATGGGTGATTTGTAACTTCAGCTATTTCATATTTTAAAATTTACTGCAAAATCCTTTTACTACATAACATCCGTTTATTAGTTCATATTTATCTTCTATTTTATTGTATAAATATAAACTAAAAATATATAAAATATTTAATATTTGTAATGCGTTCACAATGCTATTTATATCTTAAGATATTTAGTCATAGGTATCAAACACTGAAACATATTCGTGTCTCTAAGTGTCGCAGGTGAGATACCCACCTCCGAAGACAACTGTATTAAAAATAGGTGTATCCATGGTTGCGGCCAAGCTGAGCCCTTTTCGAACGCTTTTTTATGTGCCTAATCTAGCAAAAATAAAGAACAAACAAAATTGAAATTAAAAGGTTTAATTATAATTCACGTTTGGCGCGAACAAATATTGTACGATTTATTTGTACAATCCTGTATTATAGTCCGTCAACGTTCGTGCGGTCCGTGTTTGCGAAGTGCAGGTGCAGGGAGGGACAAATCCCAAATACTCAGGCGCGGCTCGCGACCGGCCGGCGACTGACGTAACGTTCCGCCGCACGCACGCACCGCACTTGCTCGCTCTCCCGCCACTCCGCCCGCTACCCCGATACTCAGTATTGTAAAGTTGTATTATTATTGCTCAATAATGATTATTGTTTATTTTGAATTAAAGATACTCCTAATATTCTAAAGTTTCATTATTATTGCTTTCTCTGGTAACAAAAGTCTGGTTTAGAATATAGGTTTAATTAAACTTCAGGCGAGACTAATATCTTACTGGGATTTTTAAGAAAAAAAAATGGGGGGCGCTGCAAAATAACTGATTTTCAAAGTGGGCGTTAGACGAAATAAGTTTGAGAACCTCTGCTTTGGAGGAACTTAGATTGACCAATTCTGAAAGTTACAGATTTAAAAACTGCATGTTACTATAAGGATAGTTTCACCTGAAAAAACCTGGCTGCCACAGGCCACAAGTGCTTATTTGTCAATATCAAGAAGTTTAAAAATACATTTATTACTTTTTGGAGTAGTTTTATAATGAGGTTTTCATCAGAAGAACGGCTTCAAATTATATTATATGCTAAAAATGATATGATATATATCTATTTCTAAACCAAGCAGCAAAATTACAATAAACGGAAAAAATTAAAATACAATATAAGGTAAAATATGGTGGTAATAAGAACACTTAAATTATTAGTAATATTATAATGTTTTGTTATAAATGTTCTATATAGAACATATATGACCCTCGTTATTTTCGAAACATGATCTATAACCCCTCCTTAGCCTTTCTAAGCTCGCCGATATTATTTGAGGTTCATGGTTAAGGCGATTAATTTCATTTACAATTTTTTCTCTCATTTCTTCCGTGTTTGTGTTTCCATTTTGGTAAACGACATTTTTCAAGTGACCCCATAGAAAAGTGTTCCAAATGTAATATCTGGACTATTATATCTGGCCATCGAATAGTGCCATAACATGCAATCCACTAATTGTATCGGCGATTGAGATACTGCACAACTTGACGAACAGCATGGGGCGGCGCTCCGTCTTGTTGCCAAATTATCTTGCGATACGTTTCGAGTGGCAATTCTTCTAAAATATCCTCAATATTGTTTCAAGAAGATTGAGAAATCTTTCTCCAGTTAAGGATCCCTCATAGAATATTGGCCCGACAATTCTATTGTTAAGCACACCACACCAGACATGAAGAGAAGGCCTCCCTTGGTATTTAATCTCTTGAAATTTCCTGGAATTATGTCTTGCCCAGCTGTGCGTATTGCGTCGGTTAAACATTCCCAATGTAGTGGACGTAGCTTCATCCGTCCAAAGAATCGTTTGAAACAGGGTAGCATCGTTATCTTGTTCATGGATTAAAATTTGGGAAACAAATTGAAAGCGAAGTTCCTTTTGTTTACGTGTTAAATGCTGCACTGGAAGAACGTGATATGGAAGATACTTAAAATATTTCAGTTTTCTCTGAACCGTCGCATAGGTTACTCTTCTTCTTGCAGATCCATACCTCAAGTCTCTAACTGCGTCAGTAATTTGACTTCATGTGATACAAAGTAAAATAATTTAGAATAGCTCGATCCCAGTTTCTTTTACTCATTGTAGTCCCTTTTCTAATATGTAACGATTTTGTTTCTACAAATAAGATCTTCAGAAATTTGCAACATATCTTCGTTGTGTTTCCCTGGCGTTTTCTCCACATTTATAATAGAGAGTTATAAATTGAAGCCGTTCTTCTGATGAAAACCTCATTATAAAACTACTCCAAAAATTAATAAAGGTATCTTTAAAATCCTTGACTTTGACAAATAAGCAGCCAGGTTTTTTCAGGTGAAACTATCCTTATAGTATCATGCAGTTTTTAGACAATTGCAGCAGAACCGCAAGAGATAAACCCAGCAACCCCTATATCATCGAATTTCTCGTGAAAAATCTCTATCTATTGATATAAAAATATACTGCTGTAACTCTTTTGTTTTTGTTTCAAATATTTATCTGATTAGATTATTGAATTCTATGGAAAAAATACATAAAATGGCTATATTATTTAAAAAAAAAAGGGCAGGGAAGTTCAAAAACAAAGCCCCGTTTACACTAAAATGAACAACCCTGTACACAACCATTTGTTTGCCCGAAGTCTTTGGTAAGATAAGCCGTCTGATCACTGTTCAAGACAATGACAGCTGTCACACATCTTCAACAACCACTACTTAGTCCGGATTTGATATGAAATGACTTCTTTTGCTAGAAGTGTATAAGGCCTCCTTGGTTATGAACCTCTTTTATAATTCTTTAGCAACCATTTTACCACAAAAAATTAAATTTTTAAAACTTCATAAAAAGTATCAGCAAATGTATATGTTGATCACTGATAATGTTTAGTTTTAAAAATATTAATAGACAGCAAAACATATTACAACATAAAACTTAACATATAACCTGTTTCAATGCATGTTTAACAAATATTTTTTTGTGTTTACTTACCTTTTACATGATGCCAATGACAGCAAAAACCTTTCGTTAAATCTACAAACAATATCATCATGAGCCTCAGTTCTAAATCTTTGGTGCACGTCCATACTCATAGTATAAAGTTGTTTTAATGAGGTAACACTTCTACAATAACAAAGAGGATAAATTGAAAGATATTTTAGGACAGATAAATAACATCAAACAACAAGATTATTTTAATTTAAACTTATTCAGAGTACAGTTTAAGTATAGATCTATTTATATTTATAATTATGTATATTTCTACTTCCTAAATATTTTATGGGCTTAACAGCTTACCTTAATAATATAACAACAAGTCCTCCTCCCTCAACTGTTTCAATAGTTCTGGCAAGCAAATTTGGAGTCAAAGCTTCGAAATCTTGTAAAACACACATTCCATATGTATTACCCAAAATTTTATGAGTTTCTGAATAATAACAATATCTTATTTTTGTTGATGCAATAAATAGATCAAACGGATCATCCTATATAAATAAAAAAATACGATTTAAAATGTTTTAAAATTTAAAAATAAAATTAAAGAATTATACACAATATATTAACCAAAAAGCATTTACTTCTCAGAAAAGTCTGTGTTAGAATACTTGGGTATTTGCCTTAAGTTTTTTAAAGTAGTATTTGGCAGAATTAAAAAACATTCTGGAAATAATGAGATAAAATATGTCAAGACAAAAACAGACATGTTGGGACAAAAGCAAACCTATAGAGAGAAAATTTACTTATCAGACATGACATCAATTTTGATGATTTTTGGCAAATGTGACTTTTTTGAAAAGCTAATCACAAGTTTAAAATCAGTTTTTTCCACAACATCAATTAGTATTTTGCAATGTTAAAGAAAACTGGATTTATTTGAGGTGTTCTTTACCAAAAATAGACAATAAAATATTGTTTAGTATATTTGTTTAAAATGTAAGTGCCCAATCAGTGTATATTTCCATTTGATGGTAATCAGTTTCAAGAAAGAAGAATTTTGAGGTAAGTCACCTTAGTAGCCCCATAAGTAAAAAACCAGAGGTTGTCAGAAAAAAACTGATTTTAGATTCGTGGTCAACGCCCCAAAAAACCCAGGTTTGCATTAAATAATCAAAATCGGAATCATGTCCGATCAGTAAAATTTTACCTTTACTTAATAATACTAACCTCATTAATACTTAGTTTACCGGCTTGTATTTTATGCTGTAAATGCTTCATACGTTTTTTTCTGTGACTACTAAAGCCTAGTTCTTTTTTGTAGCACCATAAAACTGAAGGTCTTGCCTTTACTTCTGCTTTTGATAGCATATGATGCAAAAGAACCACCTACAAAAATTGTTAAATTACAATTTACACCGATCGTAAGGTAATACTAAGGCTTTAAACCTTCGTGGACTATCTTAAGACATGAAAAACATATATTATTAACATATACAAAATAAAAGATACTTGCCTGATCTCTACCTTTGTCGCCTACAATAACAAATAAGGTTCTATGTCCTAATTTAACACCATTTTCAATAAGAACTCTAATTCTATTGTCAATTTTCTTTCGAACCATCTTAAAGAGATTTTATTCTTTAATGTTTGTGGTAAATAAATAAAGAATCAAGGAATGGTCAATGTGGAAGTCGGAAATAAACACAAGAAATAAACGCGTGAAAATTAGAGGTTAATTACATTCGTCACATGTCTTCTGCTTTATTTTTATGGCCCAAGCTGCCTGTTGGTGACGCTAGCTCTAGAGAAGATGACAGCTCCGAAAAGCCATTCGTGTATTCTCAAAGAGATTGGACCTACCTTAAAGTGTGCCTTTTTCTAAATCACGAAGTGGATCGTGCGGTCACAGCTTGTGCGGTGGTCAGGGGCCCGATTCTGTAAGCGATTTTATGACATTCCTTTTCTTTATCTCTTTCGAAACAGTGACAAACTTATGAGTTACCTTTAAGAGCAACAAGAACATGTGATCCTTATTTTGACTTTCCTTTTCCTTATATTTTTACAGAATCCCAGCTCAGATTACAAACTCTTGAAGACCAAAAAGAACCCCGGCAAAACAAATCCTATATGTTAACTGGACCAAGGTCTAGGATGTAAGCAATGCAAAGGGGTATCTCTGCTTTTTGCTAAGCTTTGATATGGGGTGGACCCAGTTGGCAAACAGTGTGAAAATTTTCACGGATTAAAGAGCCTGGGGCCCGATTCTGTAAGCAAATTTTTTGGCATTCCTTTTCCCTATCTCTTTCGAAACAGTGACAAACTTATAAGTTACCTGTAAGGGCAACAAAGACATGTGATCCCTATTTTGACATTCTCTTTCCTTATATTTTTACAGAATCCCAGCTCTGACCTCCTATCAGTGTGGATGTTCGATTAAAAACTACATAGTTTTTCCGAAATAGGTGGCTGGAGGAGCCATATCGAGCATTCTTAGATCTCGGGGATATTGGAGAAATTTAACGGCCGCTCAGTAGTGCCGTGAAAGTTTACTTTTGAAGTCTAGTGATTCTTTAACCTTTTTTTCATATCACACGTGGTGGCATTGGCCATGGGGTGGCTAAAAGTACAAACTCGTGAGGACTAAAATAGGTTCTGACAGAAACCGGTTATATCTGGATTTGGGGATTGCATTTTGCAGCATCTGGTCTTGCATTGCAAGGGTTTTTGGTAATGTTTGGATAATTATTTAGGGTTTAGAGGTAGACTCTGGAAATTATCACGCGAATGCGCTGGCGAAATGAATCCTGAAGGTGTTTGAGTCAATTAATTATAGCCAGCATGCAAAGGGAAATGAAATTTTTATAATAAAACTGCACATTCGTGGGAAATTTAGCATTTTGCCAATTTTACTTATACCAAGTTCGTCACGTGGTCCTGCATTAAATGCTCTGCTAATAGAACACCAGAGTTTATTAATCTTAATAAACTCTGTAGAACACGACATATGATGGATGGAAGCAAAAGGAGCAAAAAAATGTCAAGGAGAAACTTGGCCCCAACGACTATATACTAAAGGACTGCTTAGTTCCATTTAACGTACGTTAAAAAATTTAGGAAAAGCAAGCAGCGGCTGTGACGTCACCACCGGTGCTAAATAATGCTGGGCGACGTTTATCGATGTTTTGTTGACGATTTTTGATGTTTTTAACATCGATGATAGATGACACTAACATCGATGTTTACCTTTCAATGTTTAATATTATAAAAAAGTTTTAAACCTATTTTTTTTTAGCTCCAAAAATAAAATATTAATTTTTTGAGTGATTGAGAGATCAACATCGATGTTTTGTGTCGATATCCCAGCATTATTCAAGAGGGTTAGATGCAAAGGGGTACAAGTGACTTATTTAAAAAAATCGAATTAAGAGTAAAATATGAAGCCTAAAAATTACACAAAAAAAGAAAAAAATTTAAAAGCTAAAAAAGTGCAACAAAAGAGGCCAGGGCCATAATTACATAACCAACACACTAAGGCCTAATTCCTCATTGACATTTTTTGGTGCCCTTCGCTTCCATCCATCCTATGTCACATGTTCTATTAGCAGGTCATCTGCTGCAAAACCACGTGACATAAAAATCTGCTTGCTCCGCTCTTATCCGAGATTCAAATGACGGAACTTGGACTAAATAAATAAACTTTTAAATGCAAAAAAAAAACGAAAATATGCAAATTTTTTATTATAGAAAAGTCTGTTTCATGGACATCCGTTATAAAAGCGGCGAGGAAAAAATAAGTATGCAAAAAAAAACATTACTAATATTTATTCGAATATATTTAAAACTATAAATAGATTTAGGACCTGGCAGTTTTATTTAGAACTTTTAAATTAAAATAATCACATTTTTAATTACAAGTTATACATCGTTTCATAGAAGTCAAAGCTATAAATATAATTTAAAAAAATACTTGATAACTGTTGAGTTATTCCAAGTAGCAATTATACCCAAAAGTTATAATTATTTATCACATCCGTAACACTGTTACGTGTAAACTTCCATAAGATATTTTCTTGACAAAATGGTGATTGCAATATTGCCGAAAACTTTCCCAAAATGCTACTTAAGATTCTAATTATAGTAACGAAGGTATTCATTTATTTTAAATTAAAAAACAACCATCTGTTATATAATTTATGATTCAATAAAGAATAGTTGCCATATATATACAGGGTGGCGCCTTTTTGATAAATTCCCACAGTATTGAAAAAAATACAAGATAAAAAGCAAATTTAATGGCACATTCTCAAATTCGATTTTTAAAACAACTGCAATGGTAAAAACAGATCGCGACAAACTGGATTCGTCTTTGAGATACATGGCGTTTTTATATTTTGATGTTTCAATTCACCTCTGTATCTTAATTGTTAGTAAAAATGGAAAAAATAGTAAATAAAATAATTTATATTAAATTTCACATAGAATCCGCTAGCGTGTATTATTTGTTTTTGTCAGTTATGGTTTTATAACCCAAAGTTGTTTTTTTTAATGGGTCACCCTGTAGATTATTTAACTATTTGTTTTAAAATTAAATTATCTTTTTAATAATATTACACACTTTACATTTATCTAAAAAAAATGAGGTGATTCCTCATTGAAAAATAAAAAATATATATAAGGTCCGAAAATGCATTGTTTTTAAGATGCAGGGTGTTAAACTTTTTGTAATTTTCTTAAATAATTTGTAGCTGATTTTCTTGAAATTTGTCAGTGTTATTTATATTAATTAGGGCCTAATTAATTAATGTCTAATTAAATTAAAATTATTATGTCCAGTGGCGTCTCAGGGGACACCTTATCAAAAATAATTGTGAAAAAATGCGCATCATTGTTTTTTTTGCTTTTTTTTTAGATTAGGTAACTCAAAATACAACTTGTTTTTCTTTTTTCCTATCTTGTTTTGTTCTTGAGAAAAAAAATTAAAAACCAATTCATTGCAAACCTCTGGATTCTATTGATAGTTAACTTCAGTTTCAAATTAACAGTTAATTTTTAAAGTTTTTTAATTGGGTCCAAAGACTTGCAACAAATTGGTTTTAATTTTTTTTTCGAGAACAAAATAGTAAAAAATATCAAGTGACAAAAAAGTTGAATTTTTAGTTGCTTAATCAAAAATTTTATATAATAATTGCAAAAAGTCAGTGGGGTACATTTTTTTACAATTCATTTCAATAGGGTATCTCCTAAACTTAACAATCTTAATTTAATTAGGCCCGAATTAGGCTCCTTTTTATTAGAAAAAACACTCACAAACTTCGAGAAAATCGGCGACGGGGTATTTAACATAATTACAAAAAGCTTTTTTTTTTATTTTAACACTACTTTGTAGATTTTTATCAGTAATTGTTTAAAACCATATGTATGACAGCTTCCAAGATAGTGATAGTTTATCAAGATAAAACCCTTAACTATGTAAAAAACTTGAAAAATTATTTTGTGCATAGTTTTAGAAACGCTAATTTTGCTGCTACTTAACAATATTTTGACGTCTATGCAACGGCATATCGATTTTACTACAGATGCACCGAAGCTTTGGTTTATATTTAACTGTGTTTATGGACCGTCAGTCCATCATCGAAAAAAGGGGACCAATCATACACAGTATGCATTTTTAAATAATGAATATTGTTAATGCACTGATCATTTACTGATAGGTTTTATAGGATGATCGCGGATTATAGGCCTATAAAGTATAAAATAAGCCACCTTTGAACAATTATACTCAGTTGCCATCTATTAAAACAACCTTTTGAAAACTTTAAGTTAGCATACCAAGTACAATTATTCCAAAACTACTATTTTTTTTCACACAGGCCAAAGTTGAGTTTGGCCCTATTCATGATAATAGACATTGTACAATTAATATTAATGTTTCTAAATAGCTACATATTATTTTTTATGTAGTTAAATAAATAATATGGCTGGTTTATGTAGGCAACTTTAAATTTTATTTAACTTTAGTGTAAGATCATTGCACACCAATAACAAGCGCGTTTATACACACACAGGTGAATCATTCTTTCTAACCCCTACAGTGATAAATGAAGTCAAAGATATTCTAGCGAGTTTACGAAGGAAACGATCAACAGGACTGGACGAACTGACACTGGACTTAGTAAGAACCATGCCATTGGAGGTTTTGGAGGTAATGACTCATAAATGAATCATTTTGTACAGGAATTTTTCCCAAATGCCTTAAAATAACCAGAATTGTGCCAATTAACAAAGGTGGCGAAAACACTGAACCCACCAAATACAGACCCATCGCAATACCTTTGATCATCTCAAAACCAATAGAAAAATTAGTTAAAAATAGGATGATGTTCTTTATAGAAGCACATGGCTTAATACATTTAAACCAGTTTGTATTTCGAAAAAATAAGAAAACTTCTGATGCCATTCATCACACTCTGGATATAATATATCAAGGAAAAGACAAGAACAAGTCCATGCTAATATTGTTCATCGACCTGAAAAAGGCATTTGATTGTGTGGACCACGAAATATTGTTATCAAAGCTAGAGGGCTATGGATTTAGAGGCATGATTAACAAATGGATCAGAAGCTTTTTGGAAGATCGTATGCAATTAGTGGAAATCTCTGATAATCAAGGTCACCAAATAAGATCAAAGACAGAAACTACAAATATTGGAATTCCACAGGTGTCAACCCTGGGACCTCCGTTGTTTCTACTTTATATCAACGATCTACCATCTTTGTCCCTTGATGCATGCTTCACACTTTTCGCAGATGACACGACAATAACATGGGTTGCCGATAACGACGAAGAACTACAACGCAAAGTAAATTACGATCTAAAAATTATTCAAAATTGGTTTGAAGTTAATAGATTATCCTAAAATGTAAAAAAGTCAAAGTGTATGACACTTAACAACAAAACCGGCTCCAAACCGATAAGTGAAATAAACCACAACAGGGTGAATATTGTTAACGAGTACAAATTTTTAGGCTTGACGATACAGAACAATTTAAAGTGGGATCTGCACATATCATCCTTGGCAAAGAAATTGTCATCAAATCTGTTTGCGATCAATACTACAATGATCTACCTCTATCCTAAAGCCGCAACTCAAATTTATTTTGCTCTGTTCGAGAGTCACTTGAGATATGGCATATTGCAGTGGGGTTATTCAACATCGAATTATTTAGACATTATTTTTTTATTACAAAAACGAGCTATGCGCATTTTAAATGGAACCAACAAACACCTTGCAAACCTATTTTTAAAAAACTAAATATTTTAACTATATTTGATCTTTGTATTCTGGAGAGTATCTGTTTCATTCACAGCAGTGTTGATGCAACCACAAAGAGACGAGACATTCATTCATATAAAACACGGCAAAGAAATGCACTCGAAACTCCCTTTTGCCAGTTTCTATTAACACAAAATACGATACGTCATAAAGGAAAAATGTTTTACAGCAAGCTACCAACAACATTAACAAACATTGGAGGACAGCGGGAATTTAAAAGGAAACTGAGAAATTACCTAGGATGATGCGCCCATTACAACTATGAGGAGTTCCTAAGCAAAACTATTGTACCTGATGATTTCATTTGTAGTTTGTCTTGAGTGTGCTGCAGCATTATTTGTATATTTAATTTGTGTTTTATGTTTTTAAGTTTTATGTTAAGTTTTATACAGACTTTTAGCTTTAGGTATTATATTGTTATACAGCATAATCTGCTTTTTAATAAATTGAAATTGACTTAAATTAAAATAAAAATTAAATCAGATTTAAAGTTCTCTGCATAAACCAGCATTTAGAGTATAGAGTATATTAGGTATGTGAGATGATTTTATATCAACAAATCCTAAAAAAAGTTTTATTGGACTAGTTTTGTAATTTTTTTTACCGGACTCAGTACTGTAAAAATTAATTCTCCGGACTAAAACCAAGTATCTAAAAGTGCGTTTTATAGTACCGGGTGTCCAAGTAAGACGCCAGCTGTATCTCGAAAACTATTTATTGCACAGTGTTGGGGAAAGAATATTTTTAGTAAAGGTGGTCAGTAGTCAAGAGAAATAGCTGGAAATTATTTTCAAGTTTCTAAAAATACCGCGGGATGGTGCTACCGCAACGATAAATTAAAAAACCGATTTTTTTCTCCAAAATTAGCTGGTATTAGGTACAATTTTTATAACATCAGCACAAACTTTAACCAATTCTGCATCAGTTTGATTCAGGACCTTTAGTCGTATTTTCAATAATAAGGGTGGAGAAGATGATAAATAATGCAACTTTCAAATAGCTCTTTTAAATGTCGCCCTCGCTGGCCAAAACACATAGTATGTAAGGCCAAACCACCCAGATTAAAAAAAAAGAAAAATCTTCCTTTTTGGTGTCAAATAGTTTGTAGTTTACCAACTAGAGGGCGTTGTTTAAGAAAAACTCGGTTTTTATAGATTTTCTTGAAAAATTTTAATAGGACGATATACTTTTTTATCGTCGGTTTAGAAGAGGAAAAAAATACCTACACTTTGGCGATAACTGCGTTTAAATATCTGCTTTCGTTTTCGAGTTATTTTGAAGTAAACTGTTATTCAAATAATAAATAATATAAACAATTAATCAAAATAGGCTTTGTGACAGAGTAAAAGAATAATTACTACAAAGTAAAACAAAATACTGAAAACTATTTTAAAGTTTGTATTCCCTAAAGAACAGAATGAACAATCGAAAACATGAAAATGCGGTGATTGAAGCATTTAATAACTCTAATTTAAATATTATTCAAGTAAGCTTGGAAATAAAAACAAGAACACCAGATTGAAAGATGACATGACTTATTTAAGTTAACAGTTTCACTCCAATTTTTAAATAAATAAACTACTATCATGTTATAATATGCTACTTCATTTGGAATTATCATTTTCTTATGCAGATAAGATTCTAATAAGGCAACACCTATTTAAAAATTAAATTGAAACTGATAATTTATAACTGAAATAAATCATGTCGTTTTTAATCTCTTGTTTTGTTTTTATTTTCAAGCCTACTTGAATAATATTTAAATTAGAGTTAATAAATGCTTCAATTACGGCATTTTCATGTTTTCGATTGTTCATTCTGTTCTCTAATGGATACAATACAAACGTTAAAATAATTTACATTATTTTTTTTTACTTTACAGTAATTATTCTTTTATTACGTCACAAAAACTGTTTTAATTAATTGTTAATATTATTTATCATTTGAAAATCAGATTACTTTGAAATCATTAGAAAACGAATGCAGGTATCAAAAGACGGTTTGCACCAAAGTGTGGTATTATTATCCTATTCTAAACCTACAATAAAAAAGTATATCGTCGAATTTTACTTTCTAAAGAAAATCTTGAAAAACGAGTTTTCCTTAAACAACGCCCTCAAGTGGGTGAACTGCAAACTAGCCGACACCGAAAAGAAAGACATTTAAAGAGCTTTAAATTATCTTTCACACTAGTACCCACTTGAACCATTTTTAATAAAAGATGTGGGCGATACAGCTATTTGAAAGTTGCATTATAAATCATCTTTCCCCACCCTTATTATTAGAAATACGACAAAAAGTTCTTAACCAAACTGATGCAGATTTGGTTAGAGTTTTTGCTGATGTTATCAAAATTGTACCTAATACTAGCAAATTTTGGAGAGAAAGTAGGTTTTTTAATTTTCCGTTGCGGTTGCGCCATCTTGCGGTAGTTTTAGAAACTTGAAAATAATTTCCAGCTATTTCTCTACGCCATTCTTACGAAAAATAATTTTTCTTTAACGATGTGCGATACATAGTTTCCGAGATATAGCCGGCGTCTACAGTATAAAATAAAATAATTTATCTATTTTTTTGCCCATATTTCTTAGCTACTGACCGAACATTCCGCAAAACGTCCACTTCGGTGACCCAGTTATAGTTATGGCAGTAAGAGTAAATATAGGTACATATGTTAAATAATCCATAGGTAAGCTGTAAAAAACGGTCCTTAATCCAGATCATAACCAGGCAGCTAATTTAAGATAATTTAAAATATTTCCGTTAATAGCTATAATTAAAAAAATCAGTACAATTATAAATGTATGATAAGTCTCTATCTCCAAGCAGTGTTTTACTTATTTTCCTCATTTTTTTCTGCTGGCTTTTCACCACCACCTGCTTCATATGATGTTTTATTTTTAATAAGATATTCTGCCAATGCAGTAATGGGTTCTGGAGGTCTTTCTTTAGCCAGATAAGATAATGCACTCATAAGGATTGGCACCACGGTCTGGTCTAGGTATTGTCTTGTAGGAAGGCTACTAAGGTCCACTCTGCTTTTTTTTGTAGTGTTTTCTTGATTTTCCATTTTTAAAGCTGCCTGAAAAATGATAAAAAGTAAACTTATTACCTCGATTAGTAGACACTTTTTAGCAAATAAAAAACTAATGCTCTATTTCCACACAACAGTGACGTCTTAGTCACGGATCAATCACAGCCTGTAAGGTTGTCCAGTCCCGAGAAAAAAAAATATCATTGGTTTATTTTAAAAAAGATACTTTGTTATATGTCAGCAAGGTCACATTAGTCGTGAGTTAGTCTTGTTTCAGAATTTGTTCAGTTCTAATGTATATTCATTGCCAAGGATTTTTTTTTGTTTTAACGCTATGCATCTCAATAGTACTAAAATCTTGGAATTCCATTGTCTTATTTGGTAATTGATACACAACGTTTTGGTTAGTGATATATCTCCAACTGTTTTCAAATGATCACTAAAACTATTCTTAAAACGTTGTTCACCAAAGCTTGACCGACTTTTCACGGTTCAGCAACGGCAGCCAGATATTCGGAATGTCGACCCTAGGTTTGCTAAATACATTTTGGTTGTTTGCAATTATTACAGCTTCTTTAAATTTTTTTTTCGTCCAGTGGGTTTCTTTATGAATAATTTTTGCTTCCGACCATTGTATGCGGTGTTATTTTGACCATGCGTGTTCGGCAATCCCTGATTTCGACGTTTAACCTCGTTCCGTATGTTTTTGTGTTCTTTGACTCTAATTTCGAATGGTCTTTTTGTTTCCCCGACGTATACCTCACCACACTTACAGGGAATTTGATAGATACAGTCATTTTTTGAAACATTGTTGTCCGGTCTCGTCTTAGTAAGAATACTTCTCAGAATGGTTTATTAACAAATCTCTTGATCAAGATCCAATACCCTCAATAAAGAACAAAATTTGCAGGACTTTAAGAAAATACAAAAACTTTCTGACGGACGAAACAAGAACAACTCTTAACACCTCATAATAGTAAGCTCTACATCTATATGGACTACCGAAAATACACAAGGACAATATACCTTTAAGGCCAATCACCAGCTCTAAAATGCACCCACCACTGCACTGGAAATATATCTTTTAGAACTGATTAACCCATTAGTCGGTAAGTCACTATCTTTTGTTAAAAAATCCAGTCATTTTGTTGAGATTCTCAAAAATGTAGAAATAGGACCAAACGATACTTTCGTAGGCTTTGATGTAGAAAGTCTATATACAAATGTACCAGTAGAAAAATCATTAAGCATCATTCGGGCCAAGCTCAACGAAGATGATACCTTAGTAGAACGCACCACCCTGCCGCTGGATGGAGTGATGGAGTTGTTGGAGCTGTGCCTCGTAGTTCTTAGTTTCAAGTGAAAGATGAGTACTATGCGCAGGACGATGGACTTCCCATGGGTTCATCGCTCTCTCAGTGGTAGCAAATATTTATATGGAATGGTTTGAGGAACACGCAATTAAAACTGCACTAATCAAACCAAAAGATTGGCTACGATATGTTGATGATACTTTTATTGTATGGACAGGTAATGACGAAAAACTTGAAGGTTTCTTAAAACATCTAAATTGTCTTCGACCCTCTATCAAATTCACAATAGAGAAGGAACAAAATTCGGCTCTACCTTTTCTCGACGTTTTAGTCAAAAGTAATAATGGACATATACAAACCTGGGTGTACAGAAAACCTACCCACACTGGAACAATATTTACACTACAATTCCAATCACTCTAACGAAACTCTATATAACCGCGCAGCCGAAATAAGTAATATAACTAGGGATCTCAAGCGAAACGGCTAAAGTGAGAGATTGGTTGAGAAAACAATCGATAAATATCAAGATAAGACAAGAAACTCTAATTTGAATAAGAATCCACAGGACCAAATATTTATGACTATTTGGTATATTAAAGGAACTTCAGAAAAAATCCGCGGAGAATAGTGAATAGGTATAATATTACAACAGCATTTAAATCCCAAACCACGCTGAGAAGTATTCTTACTAAGACGAGACCGGACAACAATGTTTCAAAAAATGACTTTCGGCCGAGTGATGTTCCCGTTGTTAAATTAAGCAATAGACTTAGCAGTTTAGAATGTTTAACAAAACGTCATTGTCATTGTTATTCAATGATTTTAGTAGGCAACCTGTTAAAATCTGACATTTTGTTAAACATTCATTTTAAACCGTTGTTAACTTTTAACAATTTGCTAAGTTGACAACGGTTTCGAATGTTTAACAAAATGTCAGATTTTGACAGGCTGCCTACTAAAATCATTAAATAACACTGACAATGACGTTTTGTTAAACATTCTAAACTGCTAAGTCCATTGCTAAATTTAACAACGCGATCATCACTAGGCCGTTTATCTACCAAATTCCCTGTGAATGTGGTGAGGTATACGTCGGGGAAACAAAAAGACCACTCGAAATTAGAGTTAAAGAACACAAAAAACATACGGAACGAGGTTAAACGTCGAAATCAGGGATTGCCGAACACGCATGTTCAAAACCACACCGCATGCAATGGTCGGAAGCAAAAACTATTCATAAAGAAACCCACTGGACGAAAAGAAAATTTAAAGCAGCTGTAATAATTGCAAACAACCAAAATGTATTTAGCAAACCTAGTGTCGACATTCCGAATATCTGGCTGCCGTTGCTGAACCATGGTCGGTCAAGTTTCGGTGAACAACGGATAGTGTATAAGGTCGTAGCTTTTAAGAATAGTTTTAGTTATCACTTGAAAACGGTTGGAGATATATCACTAACCGAAACGTTGTGTATCAATTAACAAATAAATACAATGGAAGTCCAGTGTTATTGAAACCATAACATTGTCTAATACTTTTAAAGAAACGACGAAATGCATGTTACAAAACCTTGCATTTGGTAAAAATAATATCAGTGATGAGAAGTTTATTAAATGCATATGACAAAATCCCTTATTGTATGATTTATCTTCACACCATGGGCCATGTTAGTGAAGCATGTTATTAGGATTTCAGAAAACACGCCAGCGGAGTTCTTTTAATTATTTTAATTTTTGAGATATTTTGAAAAAAGTGAAACATACATAGCATATTCTATAAAACTTTCTTATTTGCAGGTTTTTCAAAACCTGTAAAAACATTTTCAAAGCAATTTTATATGTAGAAAACAATTTGTACATTAGATCTTTAATTTCGACGTTTCGGCTATTCTGAATCATCATCAACTTCGTTTTTCTTATGTACTCCATATTGGACTTTTGCTTTTTTATACTAACCATAAAAATTCCTTTTCATAGATGAATAACAAGTTTATACTTCCTAAAGAAAAACTATGAAATTTCACAAAAGTCTATTTTATTCTTGTGATTACTTTTAAATATTTTATTATTTGATAGTTTTTCTTTAGGAAGTAAAAAACTTCAATAAAATGGGGATTTTATAATTTAAAATAACCAAATCGTCAAAATTAAATTTTAATGTAATAAATGTTTTTTACATAAAAAGTTGCTTTAAAAATGTTTCTACAGCTTTCAAAAAAATATACCAAACAAAAAAGTTATAGAGCTTTATAGAATATGCCACATTTGAGTTTTTTTGAAATATCTCGAGAACTAAAAAAGCTTCCAGTATGCTGCTAGCGCCTTTATATTACTTACAAAATTTTCTAAAACTCTGTTCATTTAACCATTTTTCTATCTTTTATAGTTTCTGAGATCCTAATACATGCATCACCAAAATGGACTGTATGAATACAGAGGTAAAATTATTTGAAGTAACATTGCAAAAAAGTAGTAAGCAACAATTTTATTAAATACAATAAATAGAGAAATACAGTTAAAATTGATTAACCTTTATTTGCCATGGTGCAATTTCAACATTTAAATTAAAGTTACCCTTAAATAATTCTCTTATCCAAACGGTATTTTTAATGCATTTCCACCTTGCATAGAAAGGTGGTGCAGCTCTCTGTAGTTGGCCTTTTGAGTTATCTCAACTATAAACGGAGACAGAACCTATATGGTACTAAAACGTCACTGGTGTGTGTGTGTGTGTGTTTAAATAGACCATAAAACACAATGAACTTCCAAAATTTTATACTGGTTTAAATTCAACATAACAATGAAAAGGGAATTTAAATATTTAAAATTTAAATAAGGGATCCGTTGTCGTTTAGTGTCCATCGATTTGAAAAAATAAAAATAAAAATTACAGATAAAAACAGCACATTTTTTTAAAGTTAATTTCAAAAAGAAGAAATCCCATAAAATGCTTTTTTTTGCAGGGAAAAATGAAATTGAAATTCAAAAAAACATTGTTTTTAGGTTAAGTAAAAGGCCAGACTTTGCGATGTTGTTGGATAAAAAAAAGGATTTAAATTTAGCTTCAAAGCATTATATATACACAAATTACCAAAAAATTATAAATTTTTAAATTAGGTAATTATCAGGAAGTGGTGATGAGGCTATTTTTGGCTATAAAAAATGGAAAAATTAAGATACCAGACTTTTTTTTTTCATTTTGTTTAACGGCGCATTTATGATAAAGATATTTTACAATTTAACAAAAAAAAACCTAACCAGAACTAAGTAATAGTTTGGAAGTTGTTTGTTAGTTCTGGTTAGTTTGTTCTATAAAAAAATATTTCTGTTAAATGAAAATAAAACAACCTTCAATAATAACCAATTATTAGAAAACATCTGGCAAAATTGCTTATTCAAGCAGAGACAGGTCAAATGTATAACTATCTAACTTATTTTCATATTAAGTTAACCATAACTAGTGTAATTTGTATGAAAAATAAAGAAATTACTTATTTTGTGATAATGTGAGTGAAAAATATTTTTTTTCAGACCCATGTGTTTTCTTATGGTGTAACAAATAAGTGAAAAAAAAATATATCAAAATACTGCTGTTAAAAAAGACGTCAAAATTCAACAAAGCCTTAAATAAGCTTATAGTCTAACATAAAAAATACAATTCCAACAAGGAAAGAATATACATTTTTTTACAGCTTCTGAAGTATAAATTCTTTTATATTTTAATTATTTCTGGTTAATTGTGCCTTTTTCGTGTATGAAATGTATAAGGCAGATCTATGGTCCGTACTCAGACTGGTTGACAACAATGGCTTTATCTCACGGTTTAGGAGATTTCTAGAGTGTATTCTTGAATAGGACTGCTGGTATATTATAATACTTTAGTTATTTTTCTTTATAACACTGGAATTTCAATGATAATTCCAATTTACTATTATTAGTATTGTTATAAAAATATATCTATTTAAATCAAAAAGTAAAAAAATGATACTTTTTAACAAATATCCTAACCTAATTCTTGTACAACCTTAACATACCTTTATTATCTTACAATATGTCGGGTCTCCAGCTAAATTGCAAACTTCCGCAGCAATTTCTTTACTATCCAAAACAGTATTATGACTTCTATTGCCAATTTTAGCTAAAAAGTCGTAAATTGTGTTTTAATTTATTGTGCCGAAAGTCTCTAACCATCGGTTAAAAAATCAAAACAAAAACAAAAAAATGACAAATGACATCTGGGAAGATAAGTAGGTTCGATAATGCTCTATGAACAACCAAGATTAGAACTTACATACTATAGTATAGATGGGGTATAGATACTATATAGACATACTATACTTACTAGAGGAGACTTTTTCCTTTTTTCCTGAATTATTTACAGATTCTTGTGTTGAATCCTTGGCTTCCATAATAGACACCCCCTAACTAAAATTGTAGAAAGCTTAGAGCATATGCCTTCTAAAGGCAGCCTTGCCGCTTGGCCGTGCGAGAGAGAAAGGAATAAGTATAACCTTTCTTGCTCATTGATTGGTCGGTGTGGTATATACCTCTCCTCGCCAAACAATGAGCACGCAGAGCAGGAGAAACAGGTTGTAGTCTTATATTTCATTCTCTCTTGCACTGCCAAGCGGTAAGGCTGCCTCTAAGAGGTATATAGTCGGTTGCACCCAAGGGTAGTAAACTTGTAGTAAACTTAACAACGATTGCGGATCCCCTTTAAGCCCATATACGCCAATTTAAATGTCAATTCGATATTTGTGACACATTTGTGACGTAACCGTTTTGCCTATTGTTTTGTTTACAAGTAGTATAAAATCTTAATTATTATTAATTGGTATATAATACGGATCTAATAGTAGGTGTACATTCCAATTAGTTTTTAGAAGTTGAATATTTAACAAAAAATAATAAAATAAATATACCTTCTGGGCAAAACGTTGACGTCACAAACATAAACTTATCTGCGGACAAATAGTAAAAATCGAGCACCCTTTGTTAAGTTTACCACCCTTGGGTTGCACCAATAATTTTAAGAAACCCTTAGCACGAAGTGATTCTTAGAATAGCCAAATAAGCAATGTGATTGGTTACATTGGAGATTTAAAGAATACTTAACTAAGGGTTTCTTACAATTGTTGGTGAAATCCAAGGGTGGTAAACTTAACAAGGAGCAAGGGTGGTAAACTTAACAAGGAGTGCTCGATTTTTACTATTTGTCCGCAGATAAGGTTATGTTTGTGACTTCACCATATTTCCCAGAAGGTAGGTTTATTTTATTAATTTTTGTTAAATATTTAAGTCTTAAAAATAATTTGGATTTACACCTACGATTAGATCCGTATTGTATACCATTTGATAAAATTAAGACTTTATACTACTTGTAAGCAAAACAATAGGTCAAACGGATTACGTCACAAATATCAAATTGACATTTAAATCGGCGTATATAGGCTTAAATGGGATCCAGCACTCCTTGTTAAGTTTACCAACACCAACACCAACAAGGAGTGCTTGATTTTTACTATTTGTCTGCAGATAAGATTATGTTTGTGACGTCACCGTATTGCCCAGAAGGTTGTATATCGATCATTGCCAGAAAGTAGATTTATTTTATTAATTTTTGTTAATAATTCAACTTTTAAAACTAACTTTGGATGAACACTTACTATTAGATCCGTATTGTATACCACTTGATAAAATTAAGACTTTATACTACTTGTAAACAAAACAATAGTTTACGTCACAAATATCGAATTGACATTTAAATCAGCGATGAGCTTAAATGGGATCCAGCACTCCAGTGGTAAACTTAACAAGGAGTGCTCGATTTTTACTAGAGAGTTATTTTAAGTCCTCGAACATAATTATACTAACCTGATTGGATAAAGCACAGCGTTGAACACTTGGTCCCATTAGAAAAAAAAAAACAGTCATCGCCGTTGCTATCTCTCCAACGAGGTTACAAAAGAACTAGAGGGAACACAGGCGCTAAAAAACGGCAGGCGAAATGTCATTTCGGCCATATTGGTAACTCTCGGCAGTCCGAGGTTCCTTTTCTAACCTCGTTGTATCTCTCTCTCTCTCTCTCTCTCTCAGCGTACCCGATTCGGCGAATCAGAGCTAGGATTCTGTAAAAATATAAGGAAAGGAAAAGTCAAAATAAGGATCACATGTCCTTGTTACTCTTAAAGGTAACTCATAAGTTTGTCACTGTTTCGAAAGAGATAAAGAAAAGGAATGTCAAAAAAATTGCTTACAGAAGGTACGCTGTGAGAGAGATATCAACGGAGATGACTGTTGCTTTCTCTTTCTAATGCGACCACGTTTTTAGGGCTTTGCTTTATCCCTCCAGGTTAGTATATGCTCGAAGATTTTTAGTAACTTAATGTTTGATGTTATTTAAGCCCGTACACGATCTTTATTATATTTTTACACTTTCTTGGTTGCTAAAAAAGACAAACATTATCCAAGGAGGCTCAATTCTCGAACCTACTTGTTGTAAATTGACACTCCATAGTGGGTTGTCATTACTGTCAATAATCTAAAATAAATAAAAAAGTTAAATTTTACCTGTTTTTCTGTGTTTCAAAGTTTTTTTGGTGGGTGGTGCTCTTTTTTAGTAATTATTACTTTAGAAAATAATTGACTGACTATTCTATAATACTTTTAAATACTATTTCAGAAGTGCTAATCAACTACTATAAACTTTTGGTGCCAAACTGTGTGACAAACTCTAGAATGAAGACATGAAAGTCACAATCAAACGTAATTTTCTTTTTACTTGTTTAATATATTGTTGAAAAATGTAGTTAGGTATATTTGTCGGCTACACCTGTGTCCATTTTAACTTATGATTTTAACCATATCGATTGCATTATTTTATATACCTAC
This sequence comes from Listronotus oregonensis, assembly GCA_019359885.1. NCBI lineage: Eukaryota > Metazoa > Arthropoda > Insecta > Coleoptera > Curculionidae > Listronotus > Listronotus oregonensis. The sequence goes on from JAHBCN010000705.1 coordinate 268,224, forward strand.
TAGTAACTAAATTACAACATAAAATATCAAGTTGGTTTAATTACAAGCATCATTAAAAATAACTTGGAACTGCTTTTATAAAAGTCAATTGACCCTTATGTACTCGCAGATTACCTGAAAAAGAATCTGAAAACTCTTTAAAAATTCGATCAAGGTTTCAGTGACAAGTTGGTACCTAACTGTTTCTAGAATTTAAAATAAACCTATAAATGTCCTAATAATTACAAAAATAATTTATTAATTTAAATTTTAGATAATTGTTAACTTATCGAGCACAGGGCTGATATTACTAAATTTTAGTTTACAGAGTTTTTTTGGGGCGCTGATCACGAATCAAAAGTCAAATTATGGGTAATTATGCAGAAAGTGGCCACAACGCCGATTTTATCGAAATTTAATATACGGGGGTTTTTTGAGGCGCTGATCACGAATCTGAAAACCTTTTTTGGCGGAAACGTTTCGTTTTTGAGATATTCATCATCAAACTTGAAAATCAAACAAACCTCATTTACACTATTCCTCCTTCTTTTTGTACCGAATTCTTGATTTTTACTCTAAATTGGAACACTATAGTTTATAAACAACTTTTAAAAACTTGTTTTTGTACGTATTTTATACTTATTTTTCATTTAATTGTAAACATTCACTTTCGAATGCCGAAACCATGTATATAATAGGAAATTTTTAAGCAAACATGGCCGCACTGTTTGAAAGTCAAACTTGATAATTTAATAAAAAAAAAGGTGTAAAATATACACAAATCTTCCTTCTTGAACCGGGTTACACCCAATCTGGATGATTTCTTTATGATAGAATATCTTTTATTTTACAGGACAAACCTGTTTTTACGATTATTTACTTATTAGTTTTAATAAAAAACACATTTAAAAATATTATTTTTAAATTTAAAGAAAAAAAAAACAACAAACATATTTTTGGATTTTTAGACAGATAGTTGGTAGAACTAAAAGGCGCCGAATTTAAAATTGAAATTGTTTTTACCAGCATTAAATGTAAAAAAATATATATCTTTATTGGAGAAATTGTGAAATGCTATAAATTAAGCATTAAATCCAAATAAAAGCATTATTTTAGTCTTTTATAAAAGGTGCATTATTGTAAGGGTGCATAAGGACTTCTGCATTTGTATTTTAAGGTTTTTTTATGTAGAGGTCAGATATTAATACACCGCAGGCAAGGGCGCATTCACTTGACTTTGGATTTGTTGATGGGCTATGTATTAAATGGGTTATTAACAACATCCTCTTTGATAAACCGTTTTGTAACTCCATTTTTACACATTCAAGTTTAAAAAGTGGCGCTTTTACATTGTGTCCCAAGTTGTACCACTGCTTAAAAATCCTCAAAAAAATGTGTTCACTTTTTAAAGGTAAAATTTTTTTTCTTTTGGTAGTGTTTTTTCTTAAAATAACAACTAAAGCAACGGGAAAATAAATATATCCTAAAAAAGAATAAATGTTTTACCATAAAACCTTCCACTCTTGGTGTAACTAATTTTAAGAAGGAGAAATTTTAGGAAAATGTGCTGTTTTGAGGTTAGGTCTGAGTGGTGTGTTATAACTTACAAACTAGGCGTTTTCGACAAAATTTGTTTTTAGATTTGTCCCCCAAAAAACCATGTTGACAAATTTCAGTAAAATCGGCCATGGGCTAGATAAGTAAAAAATTACAAAATATTGCTTTAAAAATCAATCAATCAATCAATCATTTATTAGTCTATAAAGATCATATACATGGCATTAGACAGATCAAAAATAATATACCATAATAGTAAAATAGAATAAAATAAAATATGATAAGCTTAACATAGATTAAAATGTAATAAAGACAGGACAAATATTAAAAGAGACTAGACAAAGCGCACAAACAATACAATCAATATAACAAAACTAACAAGTTAAAACTTATACTAAGACTTCACTTCCAAAAACTCCGAAAAACTGTAAAATATGTTCATGTATAAAAATTCTTTCAGTCTTTTTCCAAATATGGTTAGGGTCCTCGATTCTTTAATGTAATCCGGCATTCTATTGTAGATTTTAATGCAAGAATAATGGGGTGATTTTTCAAAGGTGGTCGTTCTGTGTTTTGGGATTTCTAGTGATGACGCATTCCTGGTTTTGTAGATATGATTGTGCAGGTTCTTTTTAAATGCCTCCTTATTCTTATGAACATAAAGTGCAACATTTCAAGATGTAAATAGATATTACTATGAGAATTTTGTGTTTTTTAAATGTTTCCCTGCATGATTCCAATGGTTTCAGCCTGAATATGAGTCTGACTATTCGTTTCTGTGATACAAAGACTCTATTGATGGTTGTAGCTTGGCCCCAGAGCATGATATTGTAGGAGAGGAAGTGGTATGCAAGGGCATAGTATCCAGTCATCAGTGTATTAATAGGAACCGTTTGTTTAAGTTTTAGCAAAGCATAGTATGCTCTGCTAAGTCCAGCGCAAATGTGGTCTATTTGGGGCTCCCAGCTGTTTCTTGAGTCCAAATACGTCCCCAAAAATTTCACTGATGCAGCACTGTCATTGATGTTAGCTCTTGGAGTACTATTATAAAAATGAACCGTCATTGTTTTTTCCTCATTCAAAATCAGTCCATTAGATGAGCACCACTGATTCATACTCTGACTTACTGGGGAAATTTTTTCATAAAGTTCATCTCCATTTCTGGCCGATATTCCAACAGTTGTATCGTCGGCGAACTTGATGGTTGTTCCTGGCAGTTTTAGGTCATTCACGAATAGTATAAATATTAATGGTGCAAGTATCGAGCCCTGAGGTGCACCTAGGTTGACCTCATATTGGTCTGATTGGGAATTATTGAGCTGTACCAGGATTTTTCTTTCTTTAAGAAAAGACATTATAAGAGAGAGTGCGTTTCCCCTTATTCCCAAACTATAAAGCTTCTCCTGAACAAAACTAGGATTAAGGGTGTCGAAGGCTCGTGACAAGTCAAAAAACAGGCAGGCAACAGCTTTGCCGTGCTCCAGCTCTTGGTGTATGAACTGAACCAACTCAATACCCGCTGTCTCGGTTGATCTGTCAGGTGTGAAACCATGTTGACTGTTGCAAAGGAGTTTGTATTTATTAAGGAAATTCATCAGTCTGTTATATAGAAACCTTTCAAAAACTTTCGAAAGATACATTGGATAGTTATGGGTCTATAGTTCTCGATGTTTTTTTGGTCACCTTTCTTAAATACTGGAACCACTTTTCCTATCTTTAGAGCTGCCGGAAAAATCCCTGTTTCAATTGCTGAGTTAGTCAATATAGTTAAGGGTTTGACTATTTCATAAGTTACAGCCTTGAGCACCTTTGCTGGAATGCCGTCAGTACCCATTGACTTTTTGTTTTTTATCTGAGACATAATACTCAGGATCTCCACATCGGTGGCTGGCTCTAAGAAGAATGAATTGGGCTGGTGATGAGCAACTGTGGGTGCATTTGAAGTTATGTTCCCAAAGTGACTTTTTAATTTGTCTTCTGCTATAGTTGCGAAGTACCTTCCAAATTCATTGGCTACACTTTCCTGATCAGATAATTCACAGTTGTTTATGGCTAGGTTTATTGGCGTGTTTTGCTTCTTCCTTCCAAGTTCTTCATTTATTATGTCCCAGATCTGTTTTGATTTATCTGGTGCACTTTCAATTCTTGTTTGGTTGAATTCTATTTTTACCCGTGTGATATTTTTCCTGTAGATTTTTCTTCTTTCTCTATAATGGTTCCACAGGTGCTCATTATCGGTTTGTAGTGCTAACATGTATAAGTCGTAGATGTCGTCTTTAGCTTTTTTTAAGTCCGCATTATACCAGTTGTTGCTCTTGGTCATTGTTTTTATATTTTTCCATGGACAAGTGGAATTGTAGTGCCAAATAAATGTCTGAAAAAAGCTATCAAATGCCATATTTATATCTTCTGTGTACACTCCTTCCCAGTTCTCGTGGCTTAAACTTTCTCTGAGATCATCTAGATTTTTTGTATAGAGAGTTCTTATTTTTCTTGATTCGGCTTTTAAGGTTTTTGGCTTTATTTCAAAATTAATTTTCAGTTCCTGTAGTGTATGGTCAGATAAGTGTGGTTCTATTATGTTGCAACAGATAAGGCTCTCATCAATGTTTGTAGTCATATAATCGATCGCTGATTTTGACGTTCCAAAGTTTCTTGTCGGTCCGTTGCAAAAGTTTTGAAGGTTAAATGAATCTAGTAAGTCTTTCAGTAGTTTATGTTTAGCGTCGGTCTTTTTAAAGCTACATATGTTAAAGTCACCACACATAATTATTTTCTTGTATGATTTCATACAGTATGCAAGGAGACCAGAAGCTTGGTTTATAAATATGTCAACATTCCCCGAGGGTGGCCTATAGATCGCAATCACAATCACTTTTATAACACAGGAGTTTATTTCCAATCCACAGCATTCAATTTGCATTTCAGTTGCAAAGTTTTTTATCTTTTCAAGTGATTTTGCCACTACCTGGTTTCTGGTATATATTGCAGTACCACCATGAATGTGTTCCTTCCGGCAAAATGATGTTTGTAGAGTGAAACCAGGAATTGTTATACTAGAAGTTGCACCTGCCTCTTGAGTAATCCAAGTCTCAGATATGCATAAAATATGTGGTTGCTTTTCATTGCATAGGATTTCTAATTGGTTTAATTTATTTGCAAGATTCTGAATATTGATGTGATGTATAAGAAGTTGATTTTTCTGGTACTTTATGTGTTCAGGTCCAACTGGGATAGTCGAGGATGTAAAAAAATTTTGGCCGGTACGTTAGTGCATATTTCTGTTTCGTCTTGTGTAGGCTGTAACATAGTCTGTTGTCGATTTGGGTTGGCAGATACTTGCTCAGTGTTTGTACCAATATTTATTAGTTTTTTCTTTATTTTATTCGCAGGAACAGTTTGTTCTATGTGTAATACTTTAATTTATAATGTACTGCTACAAATGGCAGGTATTGATTATATTAAGATCTTTAATGCCCTTCCAGCGGATATCAGAGAGATTAGAAGCATTACCACTTTTAAAATGCGTCTTAAAAATTATTTAATTAAAAAAGAATATTACTCGATAGACAAATACTTATGATATTCTTTCCTGCCTGGTGGTTCGTATTCGGGTATGGTTGCTTAAATTCATAATTACTAAACTATTATTGATTACTGTTTTTTTTTCTTTATGGACTTGTTTGTCGTCTGGTTTTGTTTGTTGATTAAAGATTAGTATTCCTGTGAACATGTTTATATATTTTAGTTTGTTGTGAAATTATTTGTGTTTCATTTTTTGTATCTAGGATAAAGTTTTTTTAATTTTAATTTAGCATTTTTTTTACATTATTTTTATCTGTATACTATGTACAATGATGTTGTCTATGTCCTTTTGGAATATTAATGACAATAAAAGCATTTTATTTATTTTATTTATTTATATATAATAGTATTTACTTTTTAATCTTAATAATCTTATTGTTTTTTCCACAGATTGGACTGGCGTGGCTTCCTGGAAATGGGTAGCCAACGATGACAATTGTGGTATTTGCCGAATGCCTTTTGATGGTTGTTGCCCCGACTGCAAACTACCCGGAGACGACTGTCCACTAGTCTGGGGACAATGTTCGCACTGTTTTCACATGCACTGCATTGTTAAATGGTTACAATCTCAGCCTGTCAATCAGCAGTGTCCTATGTGCAGACAAGAGTGGAAGTTTAATAATAAATAATTGTCGATAGTGCTTCTTTAACAGGTATGTCTGTACAATTTAGTGAATGCAATGATTTAAATGTTCTCCTATGTAACACATATGTTCTTGAATACTGTGTGGTCTTTCTAGTATTTTTAGTCATGTTCATGTTATTCAACTATTAAATTATTTAATATTATACCCATTGTAGAGCCAAAATGAAAGTAAGACAACTAAAAAGGTCAGTTTTGAGATATTGGGCATTTTAATATTAAAATTAGCGTATTTGGAACACCTTTAGAATAATAGAAATAAAATTTATTGCATTTTATAAGTATTTACAGATAGTAACGATGTACTAAAAACTGTTATTCTAACGGCCGAGTGATGATCGCGTTGTTAAATTTAGCAATGGATTTATAGCAATTGTTAAAAGTTAACAACGGTTTAGAATGTTTAACAAAATGTCAGATTTTGACAGGTTGCCTACTAAAATCATTGAATAACACTGACAATGACGTTTTGTTAAACATTCTAAACCGTTGTTAACTTTTAACAATTGCTAAGTCCAATGCTAAATTTAACAACGCGATCATCACTCGGCCGTAAGTGTACTATTTTTTGGTTTTTACAAAAAGTATATCTTGTCTCAATCTTATACTGAAAACAAGACAATACAAAATTAAATATCTTCGTTTTTTATTTAAGATGACCGTGTTTTACACGAAACAAACCTTATGTTTGCAATTATATTCTTTTTTTGTGTAAGATGTAGTATTTTAACAAAAATTATATTATAATGTTATATTTTTATCAAAAATAAAAAATACGATTTTTATTAAAGAAAAAAATTAATAAACATTACAAAGAATATTCTAGACTTAGGGTTATTAAAAAAATGTATATAGGCTTTATTACCAATGAAATTGTAAATAAAAAATGTACGAATTGCCTATAGTTCTGAAAAATAACTATAAATAAGCTTTTGAAAATTAGTTATTTTAAAAGCAAACTTTTTATTACTCAAAATTATAACTATCTAGATATTATCGACTAATGATGTTCATTTGGTATGTGCGTTAATAAAGTATGTTTCCTTTTTCTTTTAGGCTATTTTTGGTTTTTCATAATAAGCTTGCTGGAGCTGTGGATATTGATTTAGTTTCTTTTTTGTTTTAATTGTTTTAAAAGCATCATTTTAATAACTTTCTTTACAGTATATAACGTCCAAGCAACTTAAAAGTGAAGATAACTTAAAATGACTTCTTAAAGTTTTGTTTTCTCATTCGGTGGGTAAAATTATATAATGTGGCTGTTTCAGTTTTTTTTTTATAAAAGTACAGATAGAGTCTTCAAGCCTCTATCAACTGGAGGCAGCCTTGCCGCCTGGCAGTATAAGAGAGAAAGAAGAATCATAGTATAATCAAAGTCAAATATCCTTTATTGTTATAAAAAAAAGTTGTTAATAAAGATAATAAAATTTAACACTAAAAGACCAACAATTTAACAATGATATTAAAATAAAATTACATTCAAGGCAAATTTAAAATTATTATACAAACTGTATTTATTTAAACCCTTAAAGATCCCATGGGTTTGAAATCTATTTTTATTGTTTGTACATAAGTGTTTACTTTTAAGCTTCCATCAGGCTAACTAACAAATAGAGAAACAACATTCATAAATTAAAACTCTTAATCAATATATTAGTATTGTTGCAAAATATAGAATAGCACACTAACGGGAACACAAAAATATTAGCGTCAATTCAAATAAAAGAAATCAGAAAAGATGCATTTACAAAACAAACTATGTCAGTTAAATAAAATCAAAAGGTATTAGTGAAGTACTCCTGCAGGTTGTAGTATGCTTTATCGACCAGTAGGCTTTTTACTTTATTTTTAAATAATTTTAAGAATATAGTAACTCTCAGAGACTAAGGGAGGTGATTGTAAATCTTTTTACTTTCATAAAATATAGAATTTTTTGTCCATAAAAGCAAGGGAAGCAATACTTCCCCTAGAATCATCCACCGACCCAAATTCTAGCATCAAAAGTTTTGAATAATAGTCATATTATTTTATTTGTTACTTAGTGAACTGCAATATCCTAAATAAACAAGATTATAAATAGGTGAGTTTTAAAAATTGTTTTGCTGCTTTCAAATTTTAACGCACGCGCCTGTGAAAAATATTTTAATTATCTTACGGCCGAGTGACGATCGCGTTGTTAAAGTTAGCAATGGACTTAACAATGTGTTAAATTAAAAAAAAAGTAAAATTGAAAACTCTTGCCAAGAGGGCATAAGTTCATAAATTAAATGTTAACTATTTGTCAAAAAATAATTACCTTGCACAGAATATGAAAAAAAGTAGGTTTGGCACTCTTATACAATATTTTATATATTTTCTTTAAAAACAAGCAGTACAAAAAATAGATAGCTCAATTCACTAATAGTGCAAATTTCTTTAAATTTGTTTTTTTAACAGGTTCTTTAATATTACTTATTCTTATTAAATTTTATTGATAAATTCAGGTAGTATTACATTTAGAGTAGACAAAATATTTGCTTTATTTTCCTAGAAAATTGCTGTTTTAATTTAATAAATATTAGTAAAACATTTTATTTACAAATATTTTATTACTTACTGCTGTTTATTATCCATCTATTCTTTTTAAAAGAAAAGAATCAAAATAATTTTATGTTTGTGTATTAATATATGTATAAATTAACGAAATTAACCTAGAAAATGCGTTTTGTTTCTTAGGTTAATGGCGTGTCCAAAGCTATAACATGCAGTACTAAAAAAACCGTTAAAGAGCCACTGTGGTATATGTCCGATTCGCCCCAATGCCTTGTTCGAAATCCAAGTCAAACGCAGTTCAGGGTACATAATTTGATCTAAGAATGTTGAATCGCAATGAAAGGATGTTCTTGATTTCAGAAACAGCGCATATACATATAATAATTTTTACACGCACGCTAGAGTGAGTTTCTAGTCTAGTCAATTTATAGGGTTTGGAGTAGGTCAAGAGCGTTTTCACACTGTTCCCGTGATAAAAAGCATGCACATAAATTGCCGTTTTTTATTGGCGCGGAAAAATTTTCATCACTAGAAAGCTACTCAGATTATCCATCGCAACCTTCGAGCATATACGGCTGCTATATACCATGCCGACCCATGTACATGCCGAACGGGGTATATACTCCTAAAATAAAAGTATAACTTTTCTGTCTCGCTCTACCTGCTGATTAGTCGGTGTATTTTTTTTATTATTTTGTCTACTCTAGAGATAATACTAACTGAATGTTAGATAAACATTTTAGATAGGTTCAAGTAAAAATGTTGACACTTTAGATTTTAGGAATTAGATGTTAGTTCAATTTGTTACTACGTTTCTAATAAAAATTCTATAAGTTGTAAGTAGTAGAGTACAAAAATGGTAAAGAAAAGATTTTTTAATAAAAGTTTTGCTTGTTCTGTTGAAAGTAAAAAAAAACGTCTAGTTTTATTAAAAGTAAAAATCAAAGCAGTGACTGTTCCATCTTTGAATTTATCAATAAAATGTAATAAGCATGATTTATATTAAAGAACCTGTTAAAAAAACAAATTTAAAGAAGTTCTGCAGTATAACTAATTTGAGCTATTTATTGTACTGCTTGTTTTTAAAGAAAATATATAAAATGACTTTGTTAGAGTGCCAAACCTATTTGTTTTATATTCTTTGCAAGGTAATGTTTCATTTTTTAAGCAAAATTCCGAACCAAATTATTTATTGTCATCCAGTTGCTTTGAAATGTGCTACGTCGCCAAGAGTTTTCATTTTTACCTTTTTGTTAAATTTAACCCATTGTGCACTCGGCCGCTGGAATGTCAAGTGAATCTTTTAATGTGTTATTAAAAATTATGGTCCCAAAAAGAACTAATAGTCCAGTAAATGAAGGAACAAAGCTGTAAATAAATCTGTAGTTTTTCCTTGTGGCGCAATTTTTAGGTCTTCAGCGATGCTTTCGAGCGAAAAAAAGTTTATCAACATTAACAGGTGGGAAAGGGCTAAAAATGGCCCCTCAAGGCCCGAAAAATGGATTTCCCGCTAATATTTGCCAAAATATGCGAATTGAAGAATTTTTGTTTAGACAAAAAATGAAGATCGCCTTGTAATTTTCAAAAATGGTCCTTATAATTTTCGTAAAAATCGTTAGTTTTCGAGAAAACGGGAACCAAAAGTCCCCTCATTTCAGCTGCCGCTCTACAGCTAGAATGTCGCTATCTTCATGGAATCACTTATAAACGGGCGGACGAATTGTTCCATTACTCGGGCAATAATGTACATTTTTTAATCACTCAAAATTCATCGGAATAGGAAAACCCGTACCTATCATTGCATATGAGTTTGGGTCCATTCTGATTTTTCTAGAATATTAAAAAAGGGGTCAAAGTTTTTTTTTCACAATATTTTGAGAGTATCTCATTAATTTATTGATATTTTTTGAAAAAATGGTTTGTTCATAACATTTATTTTTTTATAATGATACCTTAGCAAGTGTTCAATGATCCCAGAAAATTTCCTTCACCATCTTTTTTGCGTTTTGATAAAAAATTGTTTTGCCCATCTGCATTTTTTAGCCGTTTCCGGAGTTCTAGAAAATATGTAAAATAAACGCGAATCAAAAGCTCATCATCTATTAAAATGCTTTTCAATGCACATCATTTAAAAGCTTAGAGTGTCTAGTTTCTAAATGTACTTTTTCTTTTTAATAAAGTCTAACAGACGGACAACAATGCAATTCCAAACCCGTGGACCAGAAATTCGGTAAGAAACTACCACATCTATCCAGTGTTTAATGTTATGGATTTTTCGACTGCTGTTTTTGCGAAAAATATTGGTGTTGCGAAAAAAAGGTAAGAACCATTTTTGTAGATTTCAAGGTGATCTTCATTTTTTGTCTAAACAAAAATTCTCTAATTCGCATATTTTGGCAAAATTTTGGGACTTTGGGGGGCCATTTTCAGCGGGTTCCCACGTCGGAATCGTGATAAACTTTTTCTCGCTCGAAAGCATCCGCGAAAAACTGTACAGATTTATTTACGGCTTTGGATACTTTTAGGTCTTCAGGTAGAGATCGAACGCTATTAGAACAACACCGATACGTCACGGTTTTATACGGGTTTGCCATATGAGACCGTGACGTATCGGTGTTGTTCTTACAGCGTTCGATCTCTACTGGACTATAAGCTGTATGCTGTGCATTGTGCATGAGCCAATATCTGCTAGTGAGCGCATCGCTCTTACATTAAGGTAGACATGAAAAAATAAACAAAAAGGTAATAGGATGGGTAGAATTATATTAGCTTTAAAAAAAATTCGTACATCGTATCGTCGGAAATCGAACGCATGAGACTCCGGCTTAACCCTGCACGTGCACGTTGCAGGTACTACCAAGTACTACACGAAAACTTTTCGCCCCCGTTAGATTGCCAGTGGTCACGCGCCAATACGCGTGCACCCTGTACCTGAATGTTTTACAACTTTGTTTACTGCACAGAGCCGGCATTTACAACAATACAATCGCGCGCCTCCCCCACTAGAAACACCTGTATGATCGAATGCAGCTGTGTCCTTTCTTTGCCTACCTTCACTTCAGTCGTTCGTAAAGTTCCGCGATAGTCGTCTCGTCGAGCAGTGATACGTATGTAGAAACGAGATTACGCGGCGCGCGTAATCATAAACTTGTATGTAGATTAGTGATTCATCGTGTTTTTGAACCACGACATTACTTTCTGGAAGATAATTGAAAATATTTCGGATCAAGTATTACCCGTGAATGTTAGTGTGTCATAGTGAACCTTTAGTGTCCCAAGGATTAAATGTAAGGTGTAGAGGAGGAGGAGAGGGAATGATAACGATGCGTTCCAACAGTGCCGCCCCTAGGAAAGCACACAAGCCGCCCCCTCCGGTGCCGCCTAGGCCGTCTAAGACGCTGGTGCAGGAGGCTCTTGCCAAATCGAGGCAGGTTCATGAGAATTCAGCTGTGAGGTGAGTGTCATATAAATTTTGTTGTTTTATTGAGTAAGGTTTGCTTTACACGAAATGCCGGTTATGGAAATATACATTTTGGCACATAATGAGAAAATAAATTTTAAGTAGGTTCGACCTATACCGGTATTACCCTAGTTTACACCGCGAGGACCAATTAGGACCGTGCACCAAATCGAAGACCTATTTCTCTTGGTATACTAATGTTTACACCAACTTAATTTGTGGATCAATATAATTCACATTTAACTCTAGTACCAAAATAAAAGTTGACCATATGATCAGAACTTAACCCTTTTTTTTTTAATATACAGGGTGTTCCAGAATATGTGGGCAATCTCTCGGAAATGGAAAAATTAAAAATATTATGACAAGTTCCCATAAACTTTTTTCTACGAGCCTTCCCTACGGAGATACAGGTACATAACCGACGCCCATGAAAATCGTTTTTTTTAATAACTTTTAAAATACCAGGCGTAATTTAATATATTTTTTTAATATGATGGTTACTAGATGAGTCTTCTTAAAATGAACCCATCAAATCATATTTGGCTTATTTAGTTTGCCAGGGACGGACTAGCTCTGACACAATAATAGCAATTTTTTAACAAACTGTATGATAAAGTCTCAACAATATTATTTTTGGATAGCTTTAACCTTAAACCAAAAAAAAGGTATTCTTGAATTACCTCGATAAAATCAACTGTTTAGGAGAAATAAAATATCCTGGATGGTAATTTTTTTCACATTATACAGGGTCTTTTCTAATTGTACGTCAATATTTAAGGAGGCAATTTTTAGGTTCATTTTAAGAAGAAAACTTTATATGAACATATGTTCTAACTGTCTTAACTTTTAAGATAAGGGTGGTAAATTTTTTTTAAAAATAAATCATTTATTATTAATATCTGTAATACCACTTCAGATATTTTAATGAAATTTGGCATGTCAAGAAGCTTTTTTTAGTGTACCACATTTTTTTTTATTTGCCAAAATAGGCAGGTCAAATTCTGTACGAACCCCACTAGTGGAAATTAAAAAAATGTGGTACACTAAAAAATGCTTCTTGATACATAGTACATTTATGCCAAATTTTATTAAAATATCTAAAGTGGTATTACAGATATTAATAATAAATTATTTATTTTTGAAAATTTTACCACCCTGTATCTCAAAAGTTAAGACGTTTAGGACGTACGTTCATATAAAGTTTTCTTCTTAAAATGGACTAAAAAATTGCTTCCCTAAATATTAACGTACAATTAGAAATCATCCTGTATAATGTAAAAAAATTACCAACCATGATATTTTATTTTTTGTAAACAGTTGATTTTATCGATGTAAATTAAGAATACCTTTTTTTAGTTTGAGGTTAAAGCTATCCAAAAATAATATTGTTCAGCCTTTATCATACAGGTCAATCCGTCCCTGGCCAACTAAACAAGCCAAATATGATTTAATGAGTTTATTTTAAGAAGACTTATCCAGTAACCATCATATTAAAAAATATATTAAATTACGCCTTGTATTTTAAAAGTTTTTTAAACAAAAAGGATTTTCAGGGCGTCCGTTAGGTACCTGTATCTCCGTAGGGGAGGGTCATAGAAAAAACGTTTATGGGAAATTGTCCTAATATTTTTAAGTTTTCTATTAGATTTCGAGAGATTACCCACATATTCTGGGACACCCTGTATATTGTTAAACTAATAATGAAAAAAGTTGCAGAATACCCACAGAACTTTAAAAAAACTGAAAAACAACAAAAATATTTTGTATGTTGACTAAAATTCGACGTTTTCCTTGCGGAACGCGAAATGTCAACGATTAAAGTTCGTCTATGGGCTGTTTAAATTAATGGCCTTGGCTGCCCATCTTTTTTTAATTTCAGCGCGGTTTAGCCAGTACTCCCCTTTCCAGTCTTATATTGCCACATAAGCTTTTCTGTGATCGCCGAAAAATTATATATCTATTTTCAGTATCCAAATTTTTTGAAAAAAATAGAAATTAATGAAAAAATATTGATAATTTTTTGAAAAAATTAGTCATTAGCGAAAAATATTAGGGAACACTGATGTAATAAGGTTAAAAATTTCGGTGATTTGATTTTGGTAAGATATTATTAAAAATATATATGTGATACCAGGTTTTTTGTTGCAGAAGCTACATGCTAAATTTTTCCTTTGTAGAAGGAAGGACATATATGAATATGTACATCATTTTAATTTAAAGAGAAAAACGCAAGTTCTTATTACCACATATAAATGTTCTTATTATCCCTACTGAGGTAATAAGAACTTGCCTGTGTTAAGCTGTATATTTTGTATTTATCCAGTCCTGTCTTAATAAGAACTTTTTCTTAAATGTTCCTATTACCCGGAGAAAAAAAAAGTTTAATCGGACAATCGGTTTAGGAGATGGGTCACTTAATTGTTAGTTGTTGTGGTATTTCAATGGATTATATTTAACAATTTGTTAAGCAAAAATTAAGATACCAGAACTGCTACCATTGTCACTTATATTAGAGTAAATGTATAATGTATAATGTTTTAAAAATATAAAATTCTTTTTTCAAAAATTCATCAAAAAAGTTACAGAAGTTTAAAATTTTGTATTTTATTATAGAAGTCTTTAAACAATTTTGATTTTTTCATGAATTATAGGTCAGAGAAGCAGGTGAATTAGGAGAACAAAAATTTTAATATGAGTATCATTTATTAAATAGATTAAATAGTTTCTGTACATTTTTAAGTGGGAGGGAAAAAATAAACAACACATATAAATTGTGATCTACAGTAAAAAACAAAATTGTTTACATTATGCACCTAAAATCTTGTAGCCATAGCCTTATGACCGAATTATGTTTCTTGGGTCTTTTAAAAACATTGCTTGAATATCATACTACGAATTATTCTGATAACACCTAGAATAGCCTTACACACACAGTTTGTCTTGAGTGAATAAAACTATTCAAACACCAGATATAGGGGGCGCTTCCTATTACCCCAGTATCCCCTAATTTTTTTTGAAAAATTAATTAGCGAAAATATATCACTAATTTAAGAAAAAAATAGTAATTAGCCGAGAATATTACTTTTGAAAGGGCATAATAAGGGCACGTAAGGTAAAACAGTTTACCATTTCTTGTAGACATAATGGATCTACAGATCAAAATGGATTTTATTTTGTCGGGAAATCAACCAAACTAATAATATTTGTCATTTTTTCAAGAAAATTAGTAATATTTTCGGCTAATCACTAATTTAAAAAAAAATAGTAATATTTTTGGCTAACTACTAATTTTTCAAGAAAAGATTAGTAATATATTTTCGCCTATTACTAATAAAAAAAATGGTAATATTTTTCGCTAATTACTATTTTTTTTTAAATTAGTAATAATTTTTCGCTAATTACGAATTTTTCAAAAAAATAGCAATAATTTTGGCTAAGTAATTACTAATTTAAAAAATAGTAATATATTTTCGTTAATTAGGTACTAATTTAAAAAAAAAATTAGTAATATTTTCGGCTAATTACCAAGTTTTCAAAAAAAGAATAGTAATATATATTTTCGCTGATTACTAATTTTTCAAGAAAATTAGTAATGTTTTCGGCTAATTTACAATTTTTCAAAAAAAAAATAGTAATATTTTTTTCGCTTATTACTAATTTTTCTAAAAAATTAGTACCTAATATTTTTACGCTAATTACTAATTACAAAAAAATTAGTAATATTATCAGCGAAAAAGTCGATACTGCCGATGCCGCAGAAATTCCGTCACTCTAATGCACTAAAAATAACCCAGTGTAAAAAGGCTAATATTCTTGTTTACACAGGGTGAACCTTTTAGTTCCAGGTCTAAATGACATCATCCGACAATTTTTGTCCTGGTGTAAACATATGAATATTAAAATTTACTACTTAAATTTGAACCTCTAAACTAGAGTAGATCCAATATGATTTTCTTCGGTGTAAACACATAGGTCCTTTTTGGTAAACCAAAGTGACAGCTTTGATCTTTAACAGTTCGCGTTTTGCAAGAAAAACGGCGAATTCCAGTGAACCTACAAATTATTTTTGTTGTTTTTCACGTATATAAAGTTCTGTAGGTATTTTTCTGTAACCTTTTTTTAATTAATTTAGCAATATATATTTCAAAAAAAGGGTTAGGTTCTGATCATATGGTAAACCCTCATTTTAGTACTAAAGTTAAACCTGAATTAAATTGATCCACAAATTAAGTTGGTGTAAACACTTGTGTATTACGAATTGGTCCTCGCGGTGTAAACTAGGCTATTGTACTTAAAAAATATAGTAAATGTGTTGGAAAGTTGTGAAAATAAAAAGAATTTCCACTTATTTTTTCTAGTTGAAATATCAAAGTCTGCATTTCGTTTACAAATTTTCATTTATGAAAAAAAATACCTGATTATCAATTATATGTAGTCTAAGACCATAAGGTATTTTGGTTGGTATGCTTATAATGAGGTCTAGGTTAGACACAGAACAACTCGTTTACTAAATTGATTAGTATGAGATATAGCATCATAGCAAATATCGAAATGTTAAATCATCATAAACGTGCTAAAACAATTTTTTAATCATTATTTAAACTTATTTTCTACTTTGTACCATCAATTTCTTCCATCTTTAGAAATACTAATTAATTATAAATTAATATGTTTAAATTACCACCCAAGTTTTAAGTTTCGAGCGAGGTTTCAATTGGATGAGGACAGTACTTAAGTGGTATATTTTGATGTATAATTTTTACACCAATCAAATTAGCTTAAAACGGTAAAAAAAGTTTGGGTTGTTCAATTCGTTTTATTATTTGATAAAAAAAGACGATTTTGGCTTTAAAATACATTTTGTTATTTAATATAATCCCCCTGAAGCAAGCCCTGAAGTGAGCAAACGGAAGTCTGTCAAAAAACGCCCCTCGATGAAAATCCTCTTCCACTCATGAATTTTACGAAATATGAGGATGACCTAAAGTCGGAGAGAAGTAAATCTGGCAAATAGGATGGATGTTGCAACAGTTTCTACTTTAATTAATTGATTTTTGCAATGGTTTTTTCAGCTGTAAGAGAGGGTGTGTTGTATTGATGAATTTTTGCTTTCTGAAAATCAACAATTTCAACAATAGTTTTTAAAAAGAAAAAGATCATCGCGGAGATAAAACTGAATTTTTTAAATTCCACAACATGGGAAAAATGTCTGTTGTAAATAAATGTCCCTTGAAAATAAATACCATAAAAATCAAGTCTTTAAATGAAAGGTTAATTGAGTAGATGAATCACCATTTAGCAAAAGAGAAGTTTAAAAGAAATTCAACAAACAGTATTTATAATCTTTATATTATTGAATTGATCATTTGTTTATTTAAGATTGCTTAGATTCTGTTTTGTCAAAATATTTTTTTGACGTGAGAAATCCTATAAAAAATTGTGTACGCAATTCCGGGCAGTATGATGTGTTTTTGTTAACTTTTTTTATCTTAAGCAACCTGAACAACATTATTTACAATGTCCTATTCTAAAATTTTTATTTATTTAAATCTAAATTTGTAAAGGTTATTAAGATACAAAATATTACAAAATGAATACCCTGTGGTTTAATAAACTATTCCAATAATCAGATTTATTTTTATTATTATTGTATATAACAACAGGACAGGTGTCCTTGGTAACTTCGTTAGTCACACTCAAAAACTTGTTAATTCTTCAATAAACAGTAATTCGATGACGCTATTCACACAAATATAATTGGTAAATATTTGTTGGTTTGTCTGTTTAAACAAGATAAATGAATTTTCCTTATGGCTATAAAAGTAATAAAAATAAATTGGAATTCAATTCTCGGATGCATTTTATTGATCAGTGGCGGCTCGTGACTTATTAAAAAAGGTAATGTTCTTGAGAAGTTTTTTTTGCCTATTTACAAATATTTTTAAATGAGGGCTTAAGTTTTTGGACAAAATATTTAATTTTATTTTAAAATGTAATTAACATTTTAATCCCATGTTTTAAAAATAATAAAGCCCGGCCGTCCTCTGCCTTCCCTCTCCCTCTCCTCTCCCTCTCCCTCTCCCTCTCCCTCTCCCTCTCCCTCTCCCTCTCCCTCTCCCTCTCCCTCTCCCTCTCCCTCTCCCTCTCCATCGCCCTCTCCATCGCCCTCTCCCTCCCCCTCCCCCTCTCCCTCTCCCTCTCCCTCCCCTCTCCCTCTCCCTCTCTCCCCCTCTCTCTCTCTCTCTCTCCCTCTCCCTCTCCCCCCCTCTCTCTCTCTCTCTCTCTCTCAGCGTACCCGATTCGGCGAATCAGGTTCTCAATCCTTAAAAAATTTTTTTTGTAGAAGACTGTATCCAACATATAAGGTCTGTTCTTTATTCAGTAATATTTTGCACTATTTTACACTTTTTGACTAGGTAGTTAGTCCTAAAATACCGCTTTTATAAGAGCGATTACGTAAAAAAAATAATAAAATAGTGTACACTATTTCTTAATAACAAACACACCTATGTAAACTTCTAAGAATCAATATCTTTTTAACAAAACGATCAAAACATTTAGTTTTTTTTTAATTTCTAATAATTTGATTTATACTGCATAAGTTTTTAAAAAATATCGTTAGAATCGTTTTTGAGATATTCCGAAATGAATGCATGCATTCATATATTACAGAGATCGACAATGTTAATTATGCACAATTTGATTGTTAATATCTTGTTTCACAGACGATAAAAAATGTGTTTTTTTTTAATTACATAAAAGTCACTTTTATTAACTTTCTTTAGATTTATAGTTTTTCATGTTTGGAATATAAGAGTATGTTAAATCTAAATAAAATGCTTTTAAAGTACTTAATAGTTTTTTATGAAATACGACATGATATAAGCAAACGCTTTTATTAAATTATTGTTTTAATACTTAACAGTTTTGTTTAATTTTCAGTTTAGCACAGTCCCAGAACTAAATATTATTTAAAATACATAAAAAACAACAAATTATTTTTGTATTAACAGTACAGGAACGTTTCTTTTTTCGATTTGAGGCCGTTTTTCGTAGTTTCAGTTTTCTTCATTAACATACATATAAAGGACAATTTAGGTAACTTAACTATTTTAAATGAAAAATTGGGGGATTTTATGACTTGGATACAGGCACAGAAAATTTAATTTATAAGAGAAAAGCAAATTTTACATAAAATTTCTTTGCCACGAGCCACGAGTTAAAAAAAGAAATAGTCAAATAAACGGTAACAAACAGTATCTTCGCGAAAAGTAGCTATAGGTTGGCTTAAATCTACCTATTTTGGAGCCAGGCGTCTGCCCTAATATTATTAAGTATATGTATTTTTCAGACAGCTTTTATAATAGTCTAATAAAATTATAGCTGCAGTGTTAGTAGTTAAGGAAAAGACTTAATTTCAAGTAATTAATTTTTATATCTTTTACCCATTTGGCTTTATAGCTAAACTCCTGAAACCAATATGAACGAACCGACACTCTTCATGTTGCAGGAATAACAAAAATAATAGAGGAATATGGGTGATGCTATAACGTCATGCGGTATATACGAGAGCGCCATTTTGACAGTTACGTTATGCGCGATACGATTTTTAACGTCGCTGGTGGTAATAAAGTTACCGCATGGAGTAATTTACGAGGTGGTAACTCCGCGTGATATTTAAAATATCGCATAGAATCGACAATTTGTTTGTTTGTTTATATTTTTATACATTTATTTTGATTATTCCTAAAAATGTTTTGCATTTCTCTCAACCAATTTTTGTTATGGTAATATTATTTCGGTAATTTTGAGATGCCTAATACAAATAAAAAAGAACGAAAAAGAAAAGAAAAAAACTGTTGTTAAAATATCAGGGACAAATTTTAACATCCGAACATTAAAGGTTTTTTCAGATTATTAATTAAAATTGCTGTTTTAATATCAACAGCATTTTCTTCGACGACAGCACATTTTCTAAGTCTTGGTTCATAATTACATAAAATATAAATGGGGGGGGCGTCTGGAGGCCGTCTGCAAGCGGATTTTAAAAAGGGTCCAAGTAAATCCCGGATACTTTTTGTGCTAAGGAAATCCGATTAATTACAAAATAATATTTAATAAAACACAATTTAAAAAAGTCGACGAAAATCTCCTATTTAGTTTTATTACCAGATTAGCTTAGAAAGAGTGTAGAATTTATTAGTACCTATCTAATTATTTGAGTATTTTATTTGTTGTGCTGTGATTTAGTCGATTTTGTAAATTATTGTCTAACCATTCTTAAATAAATTACAAACAAAGAAGCTTTTTAAAGAAATAAAAAAAAACTAAATAATGTTTTTATTTTTACTGTTAAAACTTTTTTTTTTCGGGTTTCGGACTAAAAATCTGAATATCATCTAAATGTCAAGGGTATTTAAAGTTTTTGTTCGGTGTCGTCAATTTAGGTGATCGCAGCCCTATGTAACTAACGCGTCGTAATACGGCGTCTTCCAGATCTCTGAAAACAAACAATAAATACCGAGTGCGGTATTCAAATAGCGCCTTATTTAAATTACGGACGTTAGCGCTACACAAAGTACCCATATCTCTCTATTATTTTTATTACCAAACATAAAATGGGCTTGCTGCAAAATTGCTTATATAAATTTTAATCGGCATGGGATTTGCCTTGACCGACAAATTCGAGTAATGTTTTGTTATTGATATTTTTTAATTAAACAACTGGCCATTCAATATCTGCAAACGCCCAGATTTTATTTAAATATTATGGAGAATTAATGCATATTAATTAAAACTTAAATTAAAGTGACAGATTCTGTTAGAGTTTGCAGCTATATGGTTGGATAGAAATTAAAGATACTATTTTTAACTTAAGGTGGATTTATACAGCCAATAACAACAAATAATATATAAATTATAGGTTAAAAAAAACGTTGAAAAAATCCATTAAGAAACCTAAAATAAAAAATAAATGAATTTAAACATACACTAAAAATCAAGGCCTAATCAAGACATCATTTGATGTTGTTTTAAGACTAAAAAATAAGAAAATAAATTATAGTTAAAAAAAAAACTAAAAAAACACGCCTTTATAGCAAACCGAACTTAAAAGTAGAACATAATTTAAAGGTTTAAAGAGTTTGTAATTCAGAAAGTCCAATAATCAATTATAACTAAATAATTTGGAATAAGATTAAAATAAAAATTAAGGTATTAACAATATAATTTAATTATAGTAAAAAAGCGTGGGTGCAATTTACTATATTTTTATAATAACTCTAATTTTGTAAATAGCTTTCAATAAAATATTTGAAACATTTAATATAAAGCACTCCACGCTTTTTTAATATAATTATATTATTTTGTTATCAAATTCCAATTCTTATTGAAAATTTAACATTGCAATAAACATTTTGGGGGTGGCTTGGCAAACAGTTGTGTCAAGAATAGGGGTGCCAGAATTAAATTTTTATACTCTACCGATCAAAACTTCTTCGAATAATAAAACATTGTACTCATGTCTTATACATCAATTTAACAAAAAATTAGAAAAAAAAAATAAAAAAATGGACAAGTTTTAGGTCGCCAGAGCGTTGGTTTATGACTTGCCCAAAATCCAAAATTGTCCAATCATTATAGCAAAAAAAGGTCATTTTTGTAATTAATGTTAACAGATATCTGATTGCGCCATGACTTCCGGAATAACCTGTAAATTACTAAAATCAAAAATCCAACCATTTTTTTAGGTAATTTTTTTAAACAATAATTAATAAAAAAGGGTTTTTTTTGCGTTTTTTTAGATACAAAAAAAGTACTGGCTATATTACTTTACTCATAAAAGATCGTTTGTAGAGAAAAATCCCGATCTTACCATTTTGCACCGAGAAAAGCCGGAAAAACGCTTAAAACAGACCTTTTTTAAAAAATTCGTATCTTCGTTAATTTTCAATATTGGGAGCTGATTTTTTGGGAAATAATAGTCAATTTTGAGCTGCCAAAAGATGAAAATTGTCGCATTAATAGTTTTTATTCAATCGCACTATAAACAAATTAGGCCTTATCTTGAAGTGCCGTGAATATTAGGCAAATGTTCCAATTTAAATTTTGAAAACGGCTTTTTAAAGTTGAATAAATGCAAATTGTATATTCACATTTTCATATAAGTTTGGTTCACAAGCATTTTAACAATGTTCTCAAACTTATATAAATATGGATATATACAATTGTAGCTTTTAAACTCAACTTTAAAAGCGTTTTAAATTCAAATCGGCAATTTGCCAAATATTCACGGCTTAAAAACTAATTGTTAAATAAAAAAAACAAATCGACAATTTTATTTTTCGCAACTTGAAAGATATGTTATTGACTATCATTTCCCAAAAATCAGCTCCTTATACATGGGCCCTATTTGACCCATTTAATCGAGAATAACTTTGAACAAATAAAGGATCAAGATGCGGTTTGAGATGCCTTATATTTCTTTAAAGTTTATTCTCGTACCTTCACGATTTTATTGTGACATTCCATTAGCTCAAAAACAAAATGGCGATTTTCCCTTATAGGACAACATGTTATTTTAAATGGAACACCTGTATATTTTCTATATTTTAAAATTTAATCTTTCCCCTTAAAAAATGTAACACAAGCTATGGTTATTCAAAAAACAACGTATTTATTGACCTTCGAAAATTGACTGCATGTCGACTAACAATATTATTTAACAATTAAAATTTGCTTCATATGTTACAAAAAAAGGATCGCCAAAGGTTTAGGTTATTCACAAAATAATGTTACAATAAGGTTACATTACTTTTTAAAAACTACTGTAAATAAGCTGCCACGACGCACTTATTTAAATTCGAAAAACTTATTAAAACTATTGACTAAAAATTCTTCAGGAATATTTTCTATTATGTTTCGATATTAATTTTTAATTGCTCTAAATCTTGGGGAAATGGACTAAACACCTCTCTTCACATATCCCACAGAAAAAATCTGGAACAGTCAAATCTGGAACGAGGTCAGAAATAGGGCCCCCTTCCAATCCACCGGTTTCCAAAAACGTTGGTCAGTGAATCCTTGGTAATGTTAGCATAATGTGTGTAGCCCATCTTGTTGAAAATAGACGAAATTCAATAGATTTTCTTTTTCAATTGGGGATAAAAAATATTTCAGCATATCAACGTGTCCAAGGGTTACAGTTGGTTCATGAAAAAAATGGCCCATAAATTTTTGCTTTGACATCACACCAGATGACTTTTGGCGAATCTCTAACGTGTTCGGTATATTGTCGAGGATTTTCTGTTGCCCAAAACCTGCAGTTATGCTTATTTACCCATTGAGGTGAAATGTGGCTTCGTCTGACATTATTAGTCTATCAAAAATGTATATTGTTCTACTAAATTTTGAATTTCTGGCAAAATTCCACCCTTGTGGAAAATCGTTTCTTTATTTCTTGTAACATTTGAATTTTGTATGGCTTTAATTTAAGTTCTTTTTCACGATTTCTTGTACTGTAGTTTAGGAATATGACTGAACTTGAGATTTTCTTGTTGAAATGTTGGATCTTCCTGGTTATTCCAGAATTTATAACGTTTTATTTAAAATTCTCTGTTTACTAATTTCTTTTACGGCTAAAGATCCTGTACTCCAGAATTTTCTGTTCAATTTTAATTGAATTTTGGGTGAGCTTTTAAAATGTTTCTAAATCTTCGGTTTTTTTACTGATTTGGTTCGGCAAACATAATAACCATTTCTTTTTGCAACGAGAACATTTGCGCTTCTAATTAAAATAACTTGTCAAAAATGACCAACAATGGCTGACAATGAGGTTGTTGCTGTTATGGAAACGATAACTTTTTTTCCACAGGGACTTTTCAAAAATCTTTAAAATAATATTCCTATTCGACACAGTCAATTCTTTGAGGTCAATAAATGCGTTATTTTTAAGTAACCATAGCTTGTGTTACATTTTTAAAGGGGAAGATTAAATTTAAAATATTGAAACATATACGGGTGTTCCATTTAAATAACAAGAGTTGCTCTAATGGAAAATCGGCCATTTTCATAGTTTGGTTCAAAGCATTTTAATGGAATGTTCTCAACATATAAATATGGTATATAATACTTGTAGAATATAACTTTAAAGTAAATTATAATCGATATTTGCCAAATATTCGCACTTGCAAATACTAATTTGTTAAAAGTTAACTTATGCGACAATTAATCGGCATCAAAATTATGAGCTCATTCCCATCGTTTTTTAAAATTACCGAGATACGAATTTTTGAAAAGATCTGTTTTAAGCTTTTTCCGGCTTTTCTCGGTGCAAAATGGTCGGATCCGGATTTTTCAAAAACCATTTTGTAGGTTTTTGAATTCTCTACAAACGGTCTTTTATGAGTAAAGTGATATAGCCAGTACGTTTTGTTATAAAAAAAAAAACGAAAAGAGGCCCTTTTTTAATAATTGTTTTAAAAAATTACCTGAAAAAATATTGGTTGTATTTTTGATTTTAGTAATCTATAGGTTATTCCGGAAGTTATGGCGCAGTCAGATATCTGCTAAGATTAATTACAAAAAAAAAACTATGATCATTGGATTAAAAAGTAATAAAGTCTATTTTTGTACTTATTTTGGTTCACCTCCTTTTACGACGGTCGCCTCTTGAACTATTCGTCTTATTAAACGTCCAAATTTATTGAACAACCTAATAGTCCAAGAGGCCACCGCAAAAAACCTGGCCAATAAGAGATACGCATAAAACATTTTTTTTATATTACTATAAACTATAGTCAATTCAAGGCCCCACTGCTGCCTCAGCTCAGCGGGTTCAAGTTCTTTTGATATAACTAAAAAACTATTTATTTTAGGAAAAAAAGGTATATAATCAAAATTAATGGTCTAATAAAACTACGTTTTTTTTATAATTTTTTTTTGTAGCTTTTTAATTTTTGACATATTAACGATTTAAATTTGAAATACAAACGCAAATATCTCAAAAACTAAAAGAGTTATGAAAAAATGTATTAAACAAAAAATATGCTTCTTAACAAACTCTATAAAAAAGGTTACAAATACATTTTTAATAAAAAAGGTAATAAAGGAGATATAAGCAAAAAAGTGACTTTGGCCATTAAAAATTTTGTTAATAACAATATTATTTTGGTACAAGTGAGTATACCAACTCCGATCCATCCAAAAATTGATACAAAATGTTCTGTTCATTGAATGAAACAAACTAATACACATGTACCTCGAGGTAATGGGGGATAACATGGTGGCACGTATATTTTATTTAATTTTGTTTGGTCCAATAACTGTAGCCATTTCGATCCACTTAAAACTATAACTCAGTAGCATAGAGGTAAACTGTCGTATGTCCAATTTATTAAGTTACGAGAAAATTAGGATTAAAGTTTTTTGGCGGAAGGAGATTATATGGTTTACTTCATTGCATTACAGGAGATGCTACTGTTTTTAATGTGAATATGTCAGAAACTATGACAATTAGACGACAGGCATTCCACGATAACGGACGGGACACTTTGCAAAAAAATTTATGTTGTTTAAATAGATTTAGAAAAACTGTGATTATTAAATATCAATTCGACCTTGTGGATTTTTAGGTTACAGTTACCAGAGCTTAGGACCACAGTTAGCTTTACTTTATATTAATTATTATTAATTAACAGTAAATAAAAAAGACTGATAACGGACGGGACAGGAAAAAGTTTTATGCTTTAGCAATATGAAATGTTTCGTTCAAATTCTGCAAATTGACATATAAGCGGGTTTTGAAACTTTTGAAGAATTCATATTCAGAAAGTAATTTATTAACTAATGAAACAACAATAAAAAGACTTACAAAACGTCAACAATAATTCAAAAATAGCATAGAAACTTAGGCTAAATGAAAATAACACATTCATCTACTGGTGATTCAAAAGTGCGTCTGGTGAGTAAGTGATTAGGATTTGCGGCCTTAAAGCAATGTTTTGATTGAACCTGGGAAATTCTAGACACTTTTTCCCATCTTTGATCCAGCATTTCTTTAATTTCGTCGATCTCATCTTTGGTAATTAACATTACATACACATTATCAACTTTAACCTTGGCACAGTGATAAAAGTCATAGGCACTATTTACTACTGATTTCCTCGACTTGACATCCATCCACACCAATCTTTTAAGTTGACCCCCAATTCCATCCACAGCTCCTTTCCCATGGGACGTGGCAAAAACAATCCATTCCGCGGAGATGCCGAAATCGATCGGAAAAAAGCATAAATTTGATAAGGTGTATTTGTTCTTAAATTGAGCTGCACAACCGTCAGAAAAAAATATAACCTTGTTAATGTCTTTAAATTTATCGTGCAGTGTTCTTATAATTTTCTTTATAAAAACATAGACGGCATATTTACTATGGGTCAGGTCATCACTAACGATGGCGAATGATTTTGTAGAGTCAGACAACCAGGCAACACATGTAAAAATAGTGACTTGCTTGTGTGACCAATGGGCAGCTTGTATCTCATCTTGTGACACCAAAGAGTAGTTTTCAGCGAAGTCAACTTGAATCACGACTTCATTCGAGCTGATATTTGCTTTTATCGATTGGAAGTACTTTTCTTGGATCCTTTTCACATAAAAATGAGTTTTGAATTTATTTAATTGTTTTTTAAGAGTATTAATTGCAATCCGAAGTGATGCTTCTGTGCTAACAATTTGAGGGTGGCCATCAATATCCTGCCATTGTTTCCACTGTAAAAGAATTTTATCCATATCAACATTTTGAGAAACTGATAACAAGGAGAAGCTCAAATCGGTCTCACACCTTGTGCAGCAGTTGATCATGCATGTTTCATTGGTTATATTGCAACAAACTTTTTCTAACAGTTTAGCACAGGAGTCAGGGAAATTTACAAATTTATTATGAATTGCTTCAGTGCGTGGTATTTACAAACACAAACGTTGTGTGGCATATCTGAAAATAGTAACACATGTTTAGGTCTTAACTGGTAGAATTTACTGTTTTGGACTGAAGTTTCGGGATAAAGGACTTTGTAATAAGCAAATGCTTCCTTTATTGTCATTATCATATGGCGCTTTTGGAATACTTCTCTCTTCCCTGATGATGTATTCTTAACACTTTTTGAATCTCTTTTCCCTGGAGCTTGCCTACTGACATCATCTCTTTTAAAGAACTCAGATATCGTATCATGCTCTGGATTTTGCACACTAACTCTCTTATTGTCATTATTTTCTGGTTTTAATAGTTCAGGCATTGTTTCCAATGCTAAGTGTTTTATTACCGTTTTTCTTTTATTAGGGCTTCCAGGCAGCATCCGTTTTACTTTTTTCAATTCCTTTCCTAATGTTTGTTTGCATTTATATCCTGTATTTAATGTACTCTTTCTTTGTTTTAGCTTCCTTTGCTTCAGTCTATATACCCTTTTTTTCCCTTTCTTTCTGTCTTGCTGTTTTTGCTAATGTTTCATTTTGTCTTAACAAATTTCTTTCTTTAATCCTCTCTTTAATTTTTCTTTCAGCATCTTTTTTCTTATATTCATTCCATTTCTCCTCATTTTCTCTTATTTTCGCTCAGTACTTCCGCATTGCCGTTTTAATCCTTTCATTTCGAGTTTCCGAACCTCGTGAACTTTGATGTCCATCATCCATTTCTAAAAACAGAACAATTTGAATAAAATTGATAACGGACGGGACACTTTCGTTAATTAAAAAAAAACATTAATTATTTGTAATATGAACTAAACCTAAGATTTCAAGCAACATTTATTTGACCCAAGTAATAAAAGAGAAACCCAATCTGGCTTTTCTTTACAGCTTTGATGACAATTTTTAAATGTTTTTGTTAAGGACAGAAAAATATGAATTTATTAACACAGAAATAAAACTTTTTACACTTCCCTTTAATAAAATAACAAACGGTCCAAAAACACAATTAACATTACCTCTGTAACATGACATTCCGTTAGAAAATTTCTAGAATAACCATGACAACCACCTACTTATTATATAATTTAATATTTGTAAATAAATGAAATACCGCTGCATTATGATTACAAGTAAAATTAAAATATAAATATTGTAACAATGATTTTAAAAACTGTTTGATACTTAAAATTGAAGGTTTAATTAACTTCATTTTAATTAAATAGCTTAATTAGAGTATGCTGATTTTTCAATGTGGTTTATTCTCGTGGAATGGCTGAATACTATTTTTCACCCAAAACTTTAAGTTTTTGAAAAGTAAAATGATATAATCTGATTTTTTTCAAAAGTGGACATACGACAGTTTACCTCTATGCTACTGAACTAAAAGAAAATTTAAATTGTATTTTATTAAAAAACAAAGTGCCTTCTCTATCCGAGTGTTATGTACCTAGCAGGACGCTTAACATTTCTCGATCTTCTATGCTACGTGCATAGCTCGTTGTTCAAATATTTTTTATTATCTATTTAAATAATAATATTAATAATTTATAAAGATAGTTACCCATTCAGAATGATCTTGTGAAATTTTTATTAAAATTTTTAACATAAAAAATTATAGTTTATTTAGCATTAAACTTTTAAAACATTTCAGTTATTAAGCTATCTACTTCTTCTGTGAATAGAACATTTTGAATTAATTTTTAAATGGATCGGAGTTGGTATACTTGTACCAAAAAAATATTTTTAGCAATTTTTTTATGGCCAAAATCACTTTTTCGCTTATATCTCCTTTATTACTTATTTTATTAAAAATGTGTATATAACCTTTTTTATAAAACTTATTAAGAGGCATATTTTTTTGTTAAATACATTTTTTTATAACTCTTTTATTTTTTCAGATATTTGCGTTTTTATTTTTAATGTATATCTTTAATATCTTAAAAACTAAAAGGGCTACAAAAAATTACCTAGGTATACCTTTTTTTCCTAAAATCAATAGTTTTCGAGTTATATTAACAAATCCGATTTTTAACGATTTTTTTAAGGCAAAAAAAATCAGTTTAAACCCGCTGAGCTGATGCAGCAGTGCGGCTTTAATGATAACTCTTTTAATTTTGGAGATATTTGCGTTTTTATTTTTAATATCTCAAAAACTAAAAGGGCTACAAAAAATTATAAAAAAAATACCTAGTAGGTATCCTTTTTTTCCTAAAATCAATAGTTTTCGAGTTATATTAACAAATCCGATTTTTACCAATTTTTTTAAGGTAAAAAAAATGCAGTTTAAACCCGCCGAGCTAAGGCAGCAGTGCGGCTTTAAATTGTAAAATAAAAAATGATTCATGCGTATCTCTTATTGGCCAGCTTTTTTGCGGTGGCCTCCCGGACTATAATACCTACGCCTAATATATTATTAAACTAATAAGTATAACTGCTGTGGTTTCAGACTAGCATAGTACCATATAAAAATAAAAGGAATCATGACATCATCGTATTCAACATATTTTACAGATTCTTTTTTTATTTTCAGTGACCCATCGGCAAATCAAGCAAAAGCCAAATCGCCCAGTAGACAGGCCCCACCGCCTCCGATCAACCGGCCGCAAATAGCAGAACTAAACAAGTCGTTTTCGAGCGGCCAGGTTAATATCGTCCTAAAAACACAAGCGCCGCAACCGGTCGCTTCACCGGCCTACTACGGAAGAAGCATATCTGTTGACAAGGTCAGTTCAAGGCCGGTGGTTTATCAATCGGACAATAGCAAAAAGCAAACGACAAATGCAGAAATCACAAGAGGGTCAGAGGTCAAACGGATAGAGAGTTTTAAAAGAGCTAACGTTACAGATGTGAGACGAACGGAGAGTATTAAGAAAAATCCCTCCGATGCTACCAAAAGGCTTTCTGGTACCGACTTGAGAAGGTCGGAAAGCATTAATAAAGATCCTAGTGACGTTAGTAAAAGACCCTCTTCGGAGCTGAAGAGGGTGGAGAGCTTTAAAAAAGACCAAAAGCCATTGGTAACTGTCAAAAAGAATTCTAGTTTAAAACGAACAACCTCCATTAAACTAGGTAGTACGGTTCAGAAAACCGGTGATTTCGAAAAGACTGAAGTAGATTTGAATGACAAAAACATTGGGATAGGAAACAATGGTGAGTAATTAAAGTTTATATAATCGGTTGCTACGTTATTAGTCATTTACATAGATAAGTGGTTATCGTTGAGATTAAAATAAACGAGAATGGTTAGATTTTACAATTATTGTTAATTTTATGTTTATATGTGGATACCTGACCAGAACTAGCAATACAAATAATTGATAATTACAGATTACATTGTTATGTTTAACAAGGACACATTTTTATTACACAAGGTAAAACGCAATATACAGGGTGTATACGACATACAATGTGTCCTAACTCTATTTATACACTAAATGTCTCTGTTGCATTATGCAAAAAAATTAGAATAAAAAATGTGTGTTTGGTAACGCTAATTTTATTAACAGTATTGGTAAATATATAGGGTGTCCCGCAAACAGAGTTTTCGTTGTTAAGTTTTTTAACGGAACGCCCTGTATATTTTGCCAAATTTTGACTCTGTATTTAGTTCTACATCAAAAATGTATGTTACACCATACGTTAATTATTGCTGGTTTTTGAACGATCTATAATTGTAGCATCATCTGGTAATTAAAACGATTTAAGAATAAAAACAATTAACATAACATCCTATAGTAAATGTTTAAACTGCTGACCGTTTTTTAGTTCTATTTTCTGTCATTATTATTTTAAAATAATCCTTTTAGTGTCAGAGTGACCAATTTAGTTCCTTTATTAGTTACTTAATTATATCAAAAAGCAGCAATAATTGACGTATAGTGTATGTAATATTTTAGATATAGAATTGAATGTAAAGTCAAATTTTGGTAAACATATACAGGGCGTTCCATTAAAAAAACGTACTTAACAATGAAAATGATGTTTTTAAGACACCCTGTATATTTACCAATATTGTTAATAAAATCATTGTTACCAAGCACACATTTTTTATCTTAAGTTATTTTCTGTATCATGTACAGGGGCAGATATATTTAGTGTATAAATAGAGTTGGCACACCCTGTATATGACACACCATACATTTTTTATGATGTTTTTCTTCGCTGTGAGGAAAGTTAAAACGGCTCTAATAGTACAAGGGTTGTCCATAATCCTAAATAAACAAGGTGTGTGCGCTGGCGTGACCAAAATTTCGTATTCTAACTGCGGCGATCCAAAACCGCCATGTTGTGCTTTGGTTGTTTACATTAGGTTAATCTAATTTTAACCCAGCAGACTTTTAAATTATCAGAGTTTATGTAAAATTTATTTAAAAATATCGGGTTGCAGTGTAAAAAATTGTCATAACTGAAGTGAAAAAGCAAAAAGTGAAAATATACAATACTTTCGTATACCAAAAGACGAAAGAGCTAAGCAGTGGATTTCTGTAAGCGTGAAATAAATTTCAAAAGTGGTATGCTTTGTATTCATTAAATTTACACTGAATAAGTCTGTCAATCATTTTAAGATTAAGCAGTTGCATTTGTCAGGATTTTTCATACATGCAAGAGTCTGTTCAGTAGACCCAGGTGTTTCAAGAAGCCTCTCACTTATCATTTTTTGTACACATATTCTTCTTATTCATCTTCCCTGGGAGCCGTCTTGATTTACTACCGGATGCAGCGCAGCCTCATGGGCTTTTTGTGCCTAATCTCCCATTATCTTTTATACCAATCCTCCCATTAGTCTGTTCCTTCTACAAGTCGTATAACCCCGAGACTGGTTGGTTGATATATTCTCATGGGCTTATTTTCGGTAGCCCAAATAATGCCTGTCTTTTGTGATTTAACGTTTCACATTCGCACAGGATAAGGTAGGCTGTTTCTTCTCTCTCGTCGCACATTCTGCAACTTAAGTCTCTATTGTATGCGCCTATCTTGTGTAGATGTCCTCTTAAGTTATCATGCCCTGTTAGCAGCCCTACTGTTACGCGAAGTCTTTTCCTAATTGTCTGTTTTTTCTTCGTTCTTTTGGATGGGTCCCTTATAAAGCCTTTTTCATGTCTTTAGCTGAGGCTCCCCCGGTATTCATCGTGTTTTTTTCGGATCCATTTCCTGGTTTGCCCTCGTGCTGTGGTTTTGGTCACTCCAAGGGCAGGTTCTGGTCCAAAGTAAGGTGTGGATGATCTCTATCTCTCTAGCTCATCCACTTTTTTGTTGCTTCTATTCCCGAATGTCCTGGTACCCACAGGAGAGTTACCTTGTTGCGTTCTCCCAGGACTTCCAGTTTTTTTTGGACACATATTGCGCAGTGTTTAAAATAATGCTGCAAAACACTACAAGACACTGCGAGATCATTGCGAGGCACTGCGAGACATTGCAATGTCTTGCAAGACATTGCGACACGTTGCATGGCCCTGCAGCATTAAAGCATTGTTAGACACAGCGACGTACTGCAAGACATTGCAAACTACTGCAAGACACTCTGCAGGGCCTAAAATAAAATTTGTATAGATATTGCAGACAGTGAAATACCCCTCGAAGTGTTTCATAAAAAATGTAAACAAAGATATTGCTGCAAACTATACACACAGTATACATTTTCATTTATTTTAGACACCCACAAATATCTGTTTTTAAGGGAACTTTCTTGGAGGTCTGATTTTTCTATTTTTATATGTTTATCTGTCTAACAAGACCAACTCGTAAAATATGTACTTCCTCTCTTCTTCACCACAAATCTCGGTTTAACATCTGGTATTATTAACTGCTGGTTTCCTAAAAGACCTTTTAAGTATTCTAACACGTGCGGAAGCTTAAATTTCGGGTTCTTTTGTGAGCAAGACATCTGTTTTCACACCCTCCCCACTTCAAAATAATTTACAATTTATCCCTAACCTCCTGCTTTTACTTCGCACGTGGCTTTTTAAAGTGTTAGAGTGTGAGTAAAGGACAGATTTTTTAAGAACTTAATTTTATATACATAATTAATATACAGGGTGTTGAAGAGGTAAAAGTTTATATAGCGGGTGCCATCAAAAATACTCTCAAGCTTTTATTTCCTATAATAAAAACGTAATGCTTTTAAATAGAATATCTGCCAATACCTTCCGGTTTATATTTTTCAGGATTTAAATGTTATAAGCCATTTCTAATATAAAACCAGCATTATTATACAAGGTGTCCCAGAAGTAATGGGACACAGAGCAGCAGCAGATTCCTTAGGTCAAAAAAATGCAGTTTACGTTAACTTGCATTATTTCAAAGTTGATAATAACTAAGATATAGGGTGTCAAAACAAAATTTTGTTTTCGTTTTTGCGTAATAATTCTAAATGACGTAGTGGTTCAAAATTAAGGATCCGGGGGTTGTTTGAGGCGAGAAATTCAAATTCTTCCATGCTTATGATGTTCACGAGGGCCAACCTACCCACTTTTTTAGATGCTTTAAAAAGTTTAGTATATTGACCTATTAATTAAAAAATAAGTTACCATAAGTCCCTCTGCATTAAAAATGTATACTTCATTTAAGTCTCTATGAGCCACTGTTTTCGAGATAAACGCACTTTAAAGGACCCCGCAATTTTTTTTATGGAAAATTAGTTTTGGCCAAGTATTTTCAAACTTTTTTGGAGGGGTAAGGGGGGTTTTGGTGATTTGTGCCCGTGGAGACTTTTGATCAGCGTGTTAAGAACTATCACTATGCAAAGTTTGGAAGCAATTGGCCGAAACCCATTTTCCATAAGAAAATTGCGGGGTCCTTTAAAGTACGTTTATCTCGAAAACAATTGCTTCTGGAGACTTAAATGAGGTATACCTTTTTAATGCAGATGGATTTATAGTAGGGGATACTGGGGTAATAGGAACTTGGGGTAATAAGAACCGCCCCCTATATCAGGTGTCTAAATAGTTTTATTCACTCAAGACAAACTGTGTGTGTAAGGCTATTCTAGGTGTTATCAGAATAATTCGTAGTATGTTATTTAAGCAAAAATAATTCGGTCATAAGGCTATGGCTAAAATATTTTAGGTGCATAATGTAAAAAATTTTGTTTTTTACTGTAGATCACAATTTATATGTGTTGTTTATTTTTTCCCACCTACTTAAAAATGTACAGAAATTTTTCTTTCTATTTTTTTAATAAATGATAGTCATATTAAAATTTTTGTTTCCCTTATTCATGAAAAAAACAAATTGTTTAAAGAGTTCGATAATAAAATACGAATTTTTAAACCTTTTTTGTTTGATGAATTTTGGAAAAAAGAATTTTATATTTGTAAAACATAACATTAACTCTAATATAAGTGACAATGGTAGCAGTTCTGGTATTTTAATTTTTGCTTAACGAATTGTTAAATATAATCCATTAAAATACCACAACAACTAACAATTAAGCGACCCATCTCCTAAACCGATTGTCCGATTAAACTTTTTTTTTCTCAGGGTAATAGGAACATTTGAGAAAAAGATCTTATTATGACAGGACTGCATAAATACGAGCTATACAGCTTAACACAGGCAAGTTCTTATTATCCCAGTAGGGATAAATATTGTAATCACACATTAATGAGCGCGTTATTAATTATAAGTATGACAGTACGTATCTCAGATATGTTTTAGTACAAATTCCAAAGTAATATGCAATTTTACTTCCAAAGTAATATTAATTTTACAAAACGTCTCGAAGCAGAGTTACGCTCTCGATTTTTTTTATCTAGTCTTGCACTCTGAATTTTATAGATTTAAGTTTTATTCCACGTATTATTTTAATTGAAATCAGTTATAATCATAATCATAATGAATCATATTTTAATTCATTTTTTTTCATTTATTTGGGGAAACTATGTGCAAATATTTCCAGGTTACGTTAGGGTTTACTTTTAGTACTACATAATGTAGACATTTACGGTATCCCTGTTGCAAAGTATTTTTTTGGTCTTTGCTATAAATTGTGCTATTTTTATTTAAATATTATTTACTGCATTACACTGCACTACAGCTGACGATAAAGAGCTTAGAATTAAGTAGCTCTGCACCTTTAAAGTATTTATATTTTTACCAGTATAGATAGGGCCCCAGTGACATAATTGCCCCCAAGGGCCCCTGGTTACGTAACTACGCCACTGTTTAACTACAGACTTTTTAAATGCTAGTTAAATATTTTTTTATAAAGATACTGTTTTTGTTAAAAATACACATTTTTGTTTCAGATGAAGACGTTAAAAGTCGAACAAGTACCTTGGAAAGTGGAATATCTTCAAAAATGTCGGATAGTTGCGGTAGTTCAAGCAGTAGTAAAAGCAACAGCCTTGAGAAGAAATGGGACAGAATGCTCAACGACAGGAATCACGTAAACACATTAATAGACGAGATGTTCGCTTCCGTTTTAGAAGTCAGCTCGAACACGAGCAGCAATCGTACTTCTTCGAGCGAAAGCATCATAAAAGATACTAACGACAATAAAATAATAATTTCCAACAAGGTTGAAGACGGAGTTATCGTTAACAAAACGAGTTCAAGGGATAATTTGACCGTTATAGTTATTAGCGACGACAGCAGTAGCAGCACTACGGACGAAAACAAAAGCCAAACGAGCGGAACGAAAAGCAATTCATCCACCACCGAACGCAAAGTCAAATTTAACGACCGCATGAACCACGAGCTCCTAATTAACGAACTTCAAAACATGAAGAACGACCAAGATAAGATCTTGAAAAGACAGCGATTGCCGTCGGTAAATCTGTGCGTGGATGATAACGTAACCGTTAACGGGGACGATAGGATACATACCAGCGATTGGTATGGGGTGAACGAGGGTAAAGAAGTTAAAATGTCTAGTTGTCATATAACCATTGAGGATGCGTATAAGGAAAGTGAGCATAAAGGTCTGGATTTTGAGAGGTATGTATTCATTTCCTTGAAGGTGTTGGGTGAGGTATGGTTTCAGTAACACTAAGGTCTGGACCATTGTCTTTATTTGTTAATTGATACACAACGTTTCGGGTAGTGATTTATCTCAAACCGGATATTCAGAATGGCGATGCTTGCTAAATATACTCCTTGTTTAGAATTATTACAACTTTATTTACAACAAAAATTCTTTCAGTGGGTTTCTTTATGAATAATTTTTGCTTCCTATCATTGTATGCGGTGTTGTGTTGACAATGCATGTTTGGCATCCCACGACCTCGACGTTTTAGCTCGTTCCGTATGTTTTTGTGTTTTTTAACTCTAATTTCAAGTGGTCTTTTCGTTTTCCCGATGTATACCTAACCAAATTCACAACGGATGGTATATAAGTCGAGCTTTTAAGAATAGCTTTTAGTTCTCACTTGAAAACGAATAAATACAAGTCCAAGATCTTAGTGGTATGTATTCATTTTTACCAAATATAAAGCAATTATATTATTTTTTTAAATATTCAATATTAATGTGGATACCTATTTTTGAAACTATATAGGAATACTCAGTATGCCACTTTAAGTACAGGCTCATATTTGGAGCTTTTTACGTATTAAAAATAAAATGTGGAATAATCATCCTGCTTATTTGTTCTTTTTATACAGGGTGATTGGTAAGTAGAGGCGAAAAATGAAGACCCGAATTCATTTTTTAATTCTGAATCAAAAACCAAGAATACTTTTTTTGCCAATTTTCCTTTGTTTCCAAGATATTTCACTACAAAGTTTTGCCAAAGAAAAAATCACATTGTGGGTATCGCTTTCAAACTATTACGTCATATAAAATCAAGTTTGACCTTTGTCAAAAGTTAGACACTCGTCAATTTGCTATTGGAAAAATTACAAGAAAATAAAGTCCACTAACGAAGAATACGGTGATATTGTTTATGTGTATGGGTATAACATAATCATTATTTAGCATGTGCATCAAAGTGTCTAACTTTTTGCAACGGTCAAACTTGATTTCATATGACTCAATAGTTTGAAAACGCCAACTAAGATTAGCAACATCCAAAATGTGATTTAAAATTTTTTCTTTGCAAAACTTTATCGTAAAATATCTTTTAAACGAAGGAAAAATTGCACAAAAAATATTCTTGGTTTTCGATTCAGAATTAAAAAATTAATTCGGATCTTCATTTTTCGCCTCTACTTTCCAATCACCCTGTATACAGAATTGTCAAAATTGATTGGTCTTGTTGAGTCCATAAAAAATATGTCAAGCTTCGGTGAACACCGGATGGTATATAAGTCGTAGCTTTTAAGAATGGCTTTTAGTTCTCACTTGAAAACGGTTGGATATACATCACGAACCGAAACATTGTATATGTATTAACAAATAAGGGCAATGAAAGTTCTAAATCTTAGTGGTATATATGTATTCATTTTACCAAATATGGTAGCTATTTTATGTGAAATAACTATCTTGTTTATTTTTTCCTGTAGAATCCCGAAATATGATTTAAATAAGAAGATACTAATATTTATGTGATGGGACACCTTTTTTCGTTTTTGAAAGCATTCCATTTTCTAAGTACGTTCCAATAAAAAGGATGTTGTATTACTTTTAAGTAACAACAGAAATAGTCTGTATTTTCTTAAAATCTAGCGTTTATTTTTACTAATAAGGTGTTTCGTTAAGTAAATGTTAATTTTATGTGGTATCTCTTTTGTTTTAATCCAAATCATTTTCTTAAGCGTTATTTGAGATTCTACAGAAAAAAATACACAAGATGACTATTTCACATTTTTTTTTAAATATGAGGATTCTACTTTAAATTAATGGCAATAAGGCAGTCTAACGAACTGTCAACAACAGCTGATTTCATTCTCTTGGAGGACAGGTTTACATTTGGTTTTTACAAGCGAATGTGCATTTTTAAGGATTTTTATGAAGTTAATAATTATAATGCCTTCATTTCGTTGTGTTGGTTGTGTAATAAACTGTGCTAATAGAGGAGACAGGAATAGAGTGGGTTTTTACAGGATTCCTTCTATTTTAAATAAGAATGATGCTTTACGGAATCTATCAACAGTCTGTTTAATAGTTTGTAACAGGGGTAGTAATAAATATTTCGACAAAAATGAA
Organism: Listronotus oregonensis; assembly: GCA_019359885.1. Classification (NCBI taxonomy): domain Eukaryota; kingdom Metazoa; phylum Arthropoda; class Insecta; order Coleoptera; family Curculionidae; genus Listronotus; species Listronotus oregonensis. Next base: position 306,029 of record JAHBCN010000705.1, read on the forward strand.
CAACCATAAATATTGCTTTGCATGCGCAAATTAAAAGTATAATGGTAAAAATGTATGTTTGACTTTTTAAGTGCTTAATAATAAACGGTCTATTATATATGTTAGGGGCTTTAAACAGAAAGCAGATAGGACCGGTTTCGTAGGGAAAGGCCAAAGATACGGCCTCAGAAGAAACATCTGGTTCCTGTAACAAGGACCTGGTAGCTACCCATGTCACTAGACCGGCAGAGGAGGGCATGACGGATCTAATCGTCTGCTCGTCATACTTTCCAGGAGACAGGGACACCAGAACACATATTATGCTCATATCGGAAGCGACATGAGTAAGAGGAGATGTAAGAACTCTCTCTCCCAATTTGATATTGGATTCATTAGAAGTCTGATCCTATTGGGAGAAATATAAAAAGGTGTGAGCTACAATAGACCGAGCGGTCGCAGTGGAGGGCGTTTAAAGTCCACTCACTTTAAACCTACTTACCTACCTAGGGGATATAAAGGGTTACCTTATTATATGGTAGGTACTACAATATAGTACTACTTTATTGTAAGAGAACAGAAAAGTGTACTAGAATAAAGTATGCTATTTGCAGCGATCATTACATCAAAATGCCACCAACAGATAACATGACATTGCACTTGGTGTCATTACTGATGTAATGGTCAAGTCTGTTATACTTACAGGCTTTTAAGAATAAAATAAACACAAAATTAAATTCTCCAATACCACTTAGAAGCAATAAAACAAAGTTTTTTATGAAATTAGTATATTATCTTTAGTGTTCTCATTACTTTATAGCCTCATTCATAAGCTACTAGGCCATGAAATATTCACCTGATAAAGCTCTACTTTATAAGCTAAATACCTATTAAAATTATATACATTTCTATTATATTTAAGTTTTCTATTTAAAACTTTACACCCACCTATAAACAAAACTTGATAATCAGATACAAGGTGCTCCATTACAAGCAAAAAAGCTAAATAAATAATAGTAAAAAATTATTTAATTTAAAAACTAACACCACTTAAATATGTAAGTTGAAACAAGTGACGAGACCACACTTCCGAAAGACTGGGTTACCAGATTTGACACAGTTCATACTGTATGTTCTACAAAGTAATATTTATTTAAATCCAATTTAAATTTAACATGGTTGGTACAGTGGTTTTAATTTTATTAAGTTGTCTTTAATAATTTTTGCATCCAAAAACTTTACACTATGTGCAGGAACATAAAACACATGGCTTTAATTTGTTGTTGTGTGTAATAGCTTGTTGCAAGCACTAAATAGTAGACAATATCCATTTGAGTAACAGGGGGAAATTCAGCAGGATTCATACTTAAATCCGACTCTTTTAAACAAAACGGATCCACAAAATTAATTCTGGAGATCTTTTGTCTGTATCGATTTGCGGCATCCGCATTTTCAGCTTGTAGCTTCACAAAATAGTCGCTCAGGATTGATTCTCTATAAGTACCATTACTAGGACTCCCAAATAATATAAATATACTTAAAAACTCACTTTAAACTACTTGAAATCCGAAAAAAATCACTATAAAACAGGACAATGCACAGGCAGGTTAAATTGCTAGGCGGGTTGTTTGTCCTCCAGCAAGTTTGTTTACCGTAATCAGCTGTTTTATTAGACAGGTCTATGCTTTAATTTGCCAAGGAGTATTGTCATTTGTCAAATCACATATTTGAGTAATTACAGGGACAGAATTACAAGAATGCGCTAAAAATATTTTTATTAGGATTTTGTTAACTCCGTTGTAAGTGCACTTTGAGTATCTCCTACAATTTTTAGGGCAGTTCTGAGTCAACCTGTATAATATTTAACCGTGTAATTAAATTGAAATGTGTAATAATTAAGTAAATAAAAATATTTTATTAAAAATGTGTCTTTATATTTGCTACTTTTCTATCAATGATTGCAAACTAGTTGTGTAGCGTTTGATTCCTTTTTATTTTTGTCATGCCCTGTATCATATATTTTTACTTCCCTCAAAGAACTTATAATCCCATAGGTTTTTTGAGAATGTTCGAAAGATCGAAACACCAGTGAAATAAATTCTGAATAAAAATATAGGAAACAAAAATCCTAAAGCTTTTCTTTCAATAAAAAAAGTAGTTATTATGTCCCATCTAAAGCCGACTGTTAAGATAGTTCAATTAATTATTTTTAAACTGTTATTAGAAGTATTTAAGCATAACTATTTTTATATTCCTTAATATTAATCTCGTCAATGGTTCAATAAACTAAAAATACCTAATACCTATTTTAAGAAATTATGCAGATAATTAAAGTAATATTTTATCGGTAGTAAATCCGCAATATTTTGTTTACAAAAAAAAATAAAAATATCATATTACATCATACCATACTATACTTATTTAATTTTGATCTGGACAAATATGGAACGCAGATACAAATTATTGGTTTAAAAACAAAAGTCTCTAAGTACCGTTTTTTAAAGAGATAGTTAAACTACCTTAATAGCGTACCGTAAAAGTTTTATCATATAAAAAACCAATTATCTACCTTTATGACTACTTAACCTCTAGTGAAATAAAACCTTATAATGACGGGTTTTTTTAATGTAGTATTTTTTTTTTATAAAATCATAACTATTTTTAAAACCTTATGGTCGGTGGCACCAAAATTATCTAAAGATAGTTCACTTGCGACAGTCGTAGGCAAAATTATCGTCATATAGTAAGTAAAGCCCGGCCCGTCCACAAGTCAAATCAAAATTGGGATAAACATTTTTTATCTCCGTCTCTTCCGTGCCATCCGCGCCGAACTCGCCCCTCTCTCTCTGACAAAAATTGATTTTTGAACGACCGAGACTAGTACCAGTACGGATCAGTATATTTTTTCCTATTTTAGTTTAATTCGTGATGCATTACTTTGAATGGACCTCAAATTTAGCGCTGTTCCCAATAAAATCGAGTACGCTTTACCAAAAGTTAGAGGTTCTCAATGCTTGAAAATATTATTTTGGTAAGAAACTGTACACACAACACATGAGGTCTGTTTGTCATTCAGCTATATTTTACACTATTTTACACTTTTTGGACCCACCTAGTTCTAAATTACACCTTCCATAAGGGCGATTACGTAAAAAAAATAATAATAAAATAGTGTACACTATTTCTTAGTAACAAACAGACCTAGTAAACTTTTAAAAAACCAATATCTTTTTACCAAAACGGTCAAAAAAAACAGGATTTTTTCTTAAACTTCTAAATCCTTGACTCAACCAATAACACCTACGTTATTGCTTATACAGGGTGTCCGGAAATGACGATGAAAAATTTTAAGGTACGATTCTACATAAAAAGATATGAAAAAAAGTTCATATTAACATAGGTCCGGAAATGTTTTCAAAGGGAGCTACAGGCCCTTGAAGATGGTGTCATAAAAGTGGTTTTCATTCAATTTATTGGGATCTACCTACAATATAAAAATTAACTTCTACGTATAAGTAGAAGAGTAATTGGAGGTCACTTTTTAAAAATATCAGGTGACTGCACCCAGTGGCGTGGAAACAAAGGGGTGGTTAGTTATTTAGGGTCATATTTTTTTCGCCGTGTGTATTATCGCTATCTTTTAAATAAATTGTTTCTTTGAACATTTTTACGTAATAAAGGTTCTCTTGGTAAAAAGTTGTATGGTCGACGGTTTTCAAGATAAACGGACTTAAAAGGACGACTGCAGTGCGTAAATACAGTAAACAGGCTATGTAATAAAAATAAGAAGATGCTTAAATACTATTTTAAAATGTAGTTATTCTTTTACACCCATTGCCAAAAAAAAAACAAAATTACTGGTACCTACTACATTGGGTACATATTTAAATTCACCTGGGAATCTTTATTCATTTGTTGGTATTTTTATTAATAAAATTATTATTCAAAAAAAAACCTTAGCATCAAAGTCCGTTTATCTTGAAAACCGTCGACTATACGACTTTATACCTTTTTTACGTAAAAATGTTCAAAGAAACATAATTTATTTAAAAGATAGCGAAAATACACTCGGCGAAAAAAAATATGACCCCAAATAACTAACCACCCCTTTGTTTCCACGCTTCCTCTGGAAGCATTTCCAGATCTATGTTAATATGAACTTTTTTTCATATCTTTTTATGTAGAATCATACCTTAAAATTTTTCATCGTCATCCGGACACCCTGTATTGCATAAGTTTTTTTTTTCTCTAGCTTTGGCCCTACAAACTAAGTGTTTTAGCCACGTAATAATAATTGCATAAGATAAAATGTAAATCAAAATTAATTATATAAAGGATTAGTCCCTAACCAACATAAATATACGGGGACACCCGCTTCACGTCCAGGGGTCCGTCAGGGCGACTTAAAAAAAAAAAAGAAACAAACAAAGAAGACCACTAAAAAAGGAAGACATTTAAGGGTTAAATTAACGTGGTAAAAAACAAGGTTTTTTTTTTAAATTTTTATTATAATAAAAATTAAAAAGAAAAAAAATACAGTTTTAAGCTTATTTTTTGTGGAGTAGGTGTGGAGAGCATGCATTAGTTCGGGATCATTTGAGCTTAATACTTCTGGTAACCAAATAGGTAATTTAAAATTTTTGGAGATTAGTATATTTAAAAGAGATTGGGTTTCTTGGTGATATATCTGACAATTAAAAAGTATATGGTTAATGTCTCCATATTCACCGCATATACAAAGGGGATCTGGCTTAACTCCAATTTTATAAAGGTGACTGGGAAAACGCCTATGGTTTGTTTTTAGACGGCTTATGGTTGATACAGCGCTTCTTGGTACAGACATATTATAATACCAGTGTTTGTATGGTATATCAGCATGAATTTTAAAATAAAAGGTATAAAGTCTCGTTTCCATATTTGTTCCATTCCTGTTTCCATTTTCTTTGGCTAATTTTCTTTAGCTTAGGTAAGTAATCTTGTACGATAAGAGATAGGTCGTGATTGCTGTTGTTAAGATGTGCATTTTTGGCTACGCCGTCGACTATTTCGTTTCCAGTATTACCTGAATGAGATTTAACCCATATAAATTGTACTGTAATATTTTTAAGTGTCGCTTGTCGTACCATATCTAATGTTTGAACAATACATTTGTGTGGATAGGAATGCTTAATTGCAAAAAATATCTTAGGAACCGTTTTTGAGATATTCCGCATGGCTTTCCTACCTGACAGATATCGACAATGTTAATTATCCGATTATTATATCTCGCTTCACAGATGATAAAAAAAAATCGTTTTTTTTTTCAATTAGGTTACAGACACTTTATTAACTTTATATTTTAATTTCATTTAGTTCATAAATTATCTCAAATTATGTGCATTTTTAGCAAAATTATGTAGCGATATTTTTTCGTAGAGAATAAAATTTTTAGTCCCGCTGCACACTTGCGGTTTTTAATCGTCCGGTACCGCTGCGACGCCGGAATTAAGGCCTAAAGTACTAACAGGTAGATCAAGTGATGCACACTTGTGTCCGGCCCCGTTGCGGCGCCGTGCGGGCCCGTCGCGGTTGTTTCGAACCATTGTTTTATATGGAACCGCAGCAAAAACGCAAGTATGTGTGCAGGCAAATTCGCGGCGCCGCTGCGGGGCCGAACGGTAACAAGCCGCTAGTGTGCAGCGGTGCTTAATCGAACTATAACCTTTTAAAGTTACAAACCTTTTTTTTAAAATTGCAAAATAATGCAATACACGAATTAAAAAAAAACAAAGGATCGCAATTTTTATTATTCTTTTGGATTTGTGTCCACAGCTTTTTCTGAGTAAAAGATAGATATAGCATTGCTTTAAAAAAAGCTGACGCTAAAACCTTTAAAATTAGCGTTTCTGAAAGTATTTTTATTAAAATTTAACAGAGATATGATTTTTTGAATTTTACTTTTCATCAATTTCTATCGATTTTTTTATATAGGGTATGTTATTTAGAAAGTTGGACAATAGATTTGGGGGAAAAAGGCACGAATTGTACATAATAAATCTCCCTGGGCATCTCAAAACAAACTCACATTTTGATGACAATTTAGTACATATTTTGTTACTGTAACCATTCCATATTTTTAAGGGTGTAAAGTACCCAAAACGTGAAGATTTGCTTAAATCACTAGGTACAGAAATTAATTAAGTGGCATCGCAGTCGCTCTTAGATGTGAAAAGTGACTTTTCTCCGTTGGTGTTGTCGTTGGGGGTCAAAGCCAATAAAGAAAAAAACTCTTGCATGCTAAGAAACTTCAAAGCAGATATAACAAGAAAGGAATATAAGAAATACAACCCATATGTTCGGTACAGAAGTGCTTATAAACATGGTTAATTTTAGGTAAACCCTTATATAGCAATAAGATAATTAGTAATATTTACTATACAATCAGTCACAAGTCTGCAACCGAATACATCTGTTCGTTCTAATTTTGATACCGTTTTGGTAATTAATTAACCAACATGTTAAGTTACATGCTTTTAAAAAATTTTCAGGAAATAAAACTATGCGGTAGTAATTTTTGTTTTAAATAAGTAATAAATTATGTAACCATCTAATATTCAATAAAATGTATGTTAACTATCTAAGTATATTTAGTATTTTTAAAATTAACATTTCGACATGGTATTTTAAAACAGTCATAGACATTTCTGGGGAAACTTAAGTATTTATGTTATATAAAAATATATCTAAAACATATTTTCTTAATTTAAATAAATTATTATTATTAAAAAAAAAAAAAATATATGATGGTAGTTCCATTATCTGTCATTAATGCCACGCGTGTTTAATTTTTATTTCTAAAACGCATGGATACTAAAGACGAGGATCACCATCTCTGCGTTACAAAAATGGCCATTCAGTTGCAGCAAATTAAAATGGCGTTGGTGTTCCAGGCGGTCAATAATCCGGTCAATTTAGACGAGCAAAGATACAAAAATACGCATTGAGCTAAAATTTAGTAGAAATGTTCGGAACACCATTTTATGTAAATTCTGAAAAGTCCCCATCGATCCCGTACCAGGAAAAACATTTATTTAAAGTCAAAAGTCTCAAGAACGGGTTTTTCGCGTTTTTTAGCAAAATGGTAAGTTTTATCAAATAATTAGTTTTGACAAAAACTGTAGAACATAAAATTATCTATAAAAAATGTTAAAACCCTTTTTTCCTAAGAGCCACCGGTTCTGAAATATAACGGTACAAACAGTTGAAAAAGTTGTATTTTTTATAATATGCACACGTTTCCACGCCACCTATCAGGTGGTGTACTTAACGCGGTTTTTTTTTAATGTGGTTTTTCCGGTAGGCTTACTTCAACACTATTGTGATCCTGTTTAATTAAAAAATATTAACTCATTTTATTCCGCCGTACTCAGTTAGGTACATATAAAAAAATTCGGTGGTGGTGACATGTATCAAACTGCAACTGTACATCGCGAATGTAAAAAGTTTTAACACAGTTACCTGTATGGATTTTTAGAATTATAAATGGCTCTTATCTCAGTAATTTGCCAAGCAGCTGTCAAGATAGGCAAGTTGATTCCCGTTTACCCGTTTTAGTATTGTTTTTTTTGTAACATTTGATTTTTTTTGTTCTGTTTGGTGCTAAAGTTTAACAGGTATATACTCAAGGCAACTTTGCATAAAGTATTCAAAAAATAATCGTTAAAGTTAACAAATCAGCACAAAATGAAAGTGTACTCGTTTAAGTACACTAGGTTTATTGAACATCGACCACAAATGGATCCTGATGACTATCAGGATATAAATACAATTCAATTTTATGGAAAACGCTTTAAAACCCTTGGAGCTTCAGATGATGTAGCTCAGTCAGTTCATCATAACATAGATGTTCTTACTATTCCGCCAGATATCGACTATCAAACTGATAACGAGAATACTGATGATGATAATTTTCAGCCTCAGCATTTGCCTGCTTACGTATTAGGTGAAAAAATGGATTTGTTAGCTTTTTAAAGAAACGTTGCTCAACATTACCTAGAATGCTTTAGAAAATCTACACTTTCTAAAAAACAGCCTTCTTGATCAGTTTCAGCAAATGTTACAAGAGATAGATTTGGTCATTTTCTCAAAAAATTGTCCAACAACTCCCTTGGCATGTACAAAGTGCGAAGTAACATTTTATCTGGAACGTGAATGTTTCATAAATTTTCAATGTTTTATAACTTATTAGTGATATTGTCTGCACCCACTGTACTCATCTAAGTACGGGCATTTTTTTTATTAGCTGAACATTTTTTGGAAAAATTTAACTGTTTTATCTTATTTTAATTTAAAAATAATGAAAGCGGTGTAACTTTTAAAAACTGGGAAAAAATATTCATCAGAATCATAATCGTCTAATACTTTTGCTTCCTCTTCTTGTAAATTGCCTTAATAGCGATACATTACATGTCTCCTCGTTGATATCATTTAAATCCTGTGCTGTTGGTGATTCAACATTGGAGCACGACCAGCCGTGACATTTAGTACATGCTAGAAAACAAAACAATTCATTTTTCTGCAGTCGCATTTAGCACTACGTTCCTTTTTAAGTTGCAAAAAATATTGTGTTGATGAGTTTTCCGGCGCAGGTGAAAGTAAAGTCTGGACTGGTTCCAATGTATTGTCGATCAACTTCCAACCCAAGTCTTTTGGCCCTAGTTGATAACCAAGCTACACTTGAACTTGATATTACACCTGAAATAGATGTTGATGAGCAGAAGCAGAGTTTGGAGGAAGACAAGCTAATTGCACTAGCTTTTTATTACGAGTATTTTTAACAAAACATGCGTATTAAAGTATATCTAAACAGATAGTTTTTTAGGAGCTTCGTACATACATGAAAAAAATTCCGTTGGTCATAACTTCTTGCGAAGTTGAGTTTTTTTAACTTCAGCTCATTGATCTGCACACAGATTTCACATACAATGGTGCTCCGAACATTTATACCAGCTTTCAGCTCTAGGCGAATTTTTGTAGCTTCACTTCTATTTTTAGGTCTAATTTGACCGGACTAAAAGTTCATTGGTTCACACCATACCCGCCGCTACACCAGCGCCTCCTTAGTTATTGCTATTCTGGGGCCACTTTTTGAGCCAAACAGCCATAAGAGGTGGTTCTCCTTATCTTTTACCCTCCATAATAAAATATAATTCAGCTGACAAGAAAGTCAATATATAAGGTATTTTTTAACCTTGCGAAAAAGCACAAGACGCACCCCTTAGATAAAAATACCAAAAAAAGTACCCATAAACATGTTGTCCTGAACTTCTCAACTTTTGAACTATAGGGTGATGAATTTTTGAGGAAATAAAACTAATTATTTTATTTTAAAAATGTGAAAAAACATAGACGCATAAAATTTTGGATAGAGGTTTGTTTTCCTAGGCTTTCTTGCAACATTATTTGTAATCATCTGCTACCGTGGAAAAATCGAGCAATATATAACAGAAAAGATAAAAGTACAAATGTTTGTAAGTTATTTAATTTTTGAGCAATACATATTAAAAATAATAAAGTACAAAATGTTTGTATGCCAATGAAGTTCATTTTTTATAGAGCTATACTAAAAAATAAAAAAGTCTATATTTAGTAATACTGTTGTCTATAAAGTATTATAGGTTTTACAATTTATATTTCATTATTTCGCCATAGATTCCAGGTTCTCCGCCAGGAATTATTGTAAAGCAATATTAATTCACTTCTTTTCGGTGTCTGAGTATCAAGGATAAAAAAAGGATCCCCCTTAAGACATTTTCATCGACTTTGAGCAACTCTACTTATTTATTTATTTTTCTAAGCTCAACTACAATATTGTAGTCTTTCTTTTATAACAGTTTGTTCATTCTTGTTTTTATAAATAACACTCGATTTTGAAATACATAAATTTACGAAATCACCAGTTAACGATTGAAATATTATAGGTTATGTTTACTATTTGCTTTTTTAAGAGCCTTTTATCATTCAATTATCCAAATTTACATTTGTTGTTTTTGTCATTCGACAAAATTTCAAATTCGAGATTAAAACTTCCACTCAAGAATGTCAAATAAAACGGGTGCGACAATTTTCAGTTGAGTCTGGAGAAACTGACCTCCTGTACTGCAGATTCCTTTGTTAAACTGAACACTCTGTATATTAGTAGCCCGAGTTTTAGATTTTTAAATCGTGTGTAACTAGATCTCAGGATTCAACTATAATTTCACGATTTTTGAAACCTGATAATTCACGCTGAGCGTAACATTTTTATAACCGGTCATGCGATGGTATAATATTTCAATAAACTTTTTTTAATGCAAGTTGCGGAATCTACAGGAAAAGGTTAAAAACCGTAATATCCAGCCAAGAAACATTGACGACGACCTTAAATAAAATATGCCTTTTCTGTAATGCCTGATTGCACATTGTGTATAAGGTTTCCCGTACTTCATAGACGTAGGTTTTCATTAGTTTAGGAGAGAAGTTATTTTTTATTTACTTTAAACATTTAGCGTGGACAATGCCTTGGATAAAATTTTGAGCGAGATTTTTTTAAGGAATGTCACCAGAATTGTTTCCTGTTCTCTCATGGGCCTCAACTGAAAAATGTCGCAAATAAGTCTCGATCACCCGGTTTGTTTCACATTCTCAAGTGTTATTGGAGTAGTGATGAAAAATTTTTGGAAATATATATTTAGAAATATTTCCGGAAATATATCAGGCAACTTTGGAAATATATGAAAATATTAGAAATATAAAAAAGAAAAATTACAAAACTCAAAAAACTAAACATTTAATGAAAATTGCAATACCATTAATGGTTAGATTTGGCCGGATATTCACGAGAACGTAATTCGAGTGATTTTGAGAAACGAGTTAAATTTCGTAAGTATTAAAAATCGGACAAAAAATATCTGGCTTAAAATTTGAGTACGAATGTTATTTGGTATGACAATTGCGCGAATGAAACTAAGTTAAAAGCAAAATAATAAAAAATCAACAATACAGAATACAGTACTGAGATAATAATAGACAACACGATTGATGGAACCGTAAACTTACCTATTTTTTTAACCAGTAACTTTTTCCCTTCTATCCGGCAGCAAATTTCGATTTTTGACATTTCAAACGGGGTAATTTTTACATGAGTGGAATTTTTATCCAAAAGTTAAAGCGCAAAATATATTAATATAAATAAAAATTTCAGTTTTAAACATGTAACAAAGAAAATAGTTTCTACAAAAGTAATTACACACGACCACGAGACACAAGTTGTGCATATATTCATCGATATTATCTACACCTTGAATATTGTATTCAGCATGAATGCCGTCTTCATGGAAGTGCAATTAAACTTCTTCTAAAGCAAGCAATAGCCAACAAGCAATAATCGGTGAATCTCCGAGATCGAGATTTTTTTGTAGTCGTAATAACATCCGTACTTTTTCGGAAATTATTTTTCTAGTGTTAAATTTTTACTACACAAACGTATAAGAAATATAGAGAAATCTTTGTTTTGATGGTTTAAAACGTATTCTTATAATTTTTTTGATATTTTCAAAATTTCCAATATTTCCGAGACACATTTGGAAAATTTCAATATTACAATATCCAGTGGCGGCTCGTGAGATTTATTATTGGGGGGGCACAATAAATATAATAGAAAAAAGAGTGATAATATTACCTTATTTAAATGTAAAGTCCATTCTTCTGTCCTTTTTATTAGAAAACGAATCAGTCACTTTATTATCAAAGTCAGGTATAGATTGTATAATTTTTTTTTCAATTGATAAAACAGCTAGGGCATTAAGCCTGTCTTGCAGCATCGTATTTCTCGAAAAAGTTTTTATGCGATTTAATGTTGAAAAACATCTTTCGCATTCACTTGTTGACATTGGTGTTGTACAAATAATATCTGCGAGTTTGTAAGTTTCTGAAAACACAGTTTTAAGATTATTGTCGGATAAGAACATTAAAAGGGGCAGAACTCCTTCAATCCTGCACATATCGTCCCTGTCGTAAATGGCTGTTAGTTCAGTTTTTAATTTACCACTGTCAAGCATGGGATAAGATTTCACTGTTAAATCAAAATATTCTTGGGGAAAGGCACCTCTGTAACTTTCAAAATTTTTAGAAAAAAATAGTTTCGCTGCACTTAAATGGTCTTTAAAATCAAATCTGTCTCTAATTTGAGTTAAAATATTGTCACACACTTCCTTCGAAATAACATGTCGCGATTCACCAGCAGACGCGTGCTTCTGTCTTTTTCTGGCAGGTTCTTCTTCCTCTTCAGGTTCTAGGTGATCAGTATTTGATCTAATGCGGATAATTTGTTTCTCAAACTGTTCAATTGCATTTTGAATTTGTACGCTGTCAATCCCTTTCTGGTTTGTGCTTCATTAAAAAAATATTCAACATGGGGGCATAATGAAATGAAAGAATTTTAACCAGTAAAGAAACTCTGCACTATTTAGATGATTTAAAAAGTCCGTTTGCTTCACCAAGTGTTGTGGAATCCGTACTATCATTATCTAAAATTTGTTCCAAGCACTCCTTGAAATAATTTTTATATTCAAATAAAGTATTAACAGTCCTACTTTTAAAATTCAGGCGTGTAGGTGCAGCACGTGGTAATCTTCGTTTAACTACCTCATCAAGCACTGCTGTGCGTTTTGCTGATCTTGAAAAGAAGCTTGAAAATGATTGCAAATTGGCAAAGAATATTTAACTTTTATGACATTGTGCTGCCTTCTCCATTAATAAGTTAAATTGATGGGCATAGCAATGAATAAAATGAGCATTTGGAAATGACTTTTAAGGATCGCTTGAACGCCATTGTTTTTACCGCTCATCACTGCAGCGCCGTCGTAACTTTGAGCTATCAGTTTTGATTTTTCTGAAGGGAACTTAGAATGACATCAAGTTCAGCCAAAAGCGTTTTTGACAAATCGTCAGCCGAGTAGCCAGCCGGTTTAATAAAAGCCCAAAAACGTTCATATACTTGTCCATCAATGACATATCGAATTATAATAACCATTTGTTGCTGATTAGATGCATCAGTTGTTTCGTCAGCTTCTAAAGCCACAAAGTTTGCAAATTTTATTTCTTTTAATAATTCGATTCGATAAATCTCAAGCATAGCGTCCAACATCTCATTTTGTATGGTTTTTAAGTACTTTAAAACTTTCGATTCTTTTATATGTATACCAAGGATGGAGTCTAATTCAGCAGCAAAGTTTATTAACCCCACATAAATACCTGGATTATTCGAAGATTCTTTCTCGTCATGTCCTCTAAGCGCTAATTCAAATGCACCACAAAACTTTATGCACATAATCAGTCTTTGCAAAATATGTCTATTTTTTTGTACCTGTTCATTTTGCTTCAATTTTTCCCGCACGTATGCATGTCTAATTGTTCTCGTATGTTTGTTTTCCCCAAAACACTAAAGTCCATGTATGATTTAAGATGGGAAACCGAATTTTCGTGTTTTTTGCTCTGTCTGCTATATGTTTTAAATCATCCACACCGTTTCGAGTCCAAGCTGTAATTGCGTTTCTAAACAATATACACACAAAACAAAACAATTTATTTGTGACCGGACAACCACAAATCCACTTATATTTATCGTAAATATTTTTGTTGAACACTCTATTATATGTTCTAGTTTTACTTGAACTTGAATACTTTATATCTAAATCAGGAGTAGATCGACCAATCTGTTTAACTAAAACTTTCTGTTCAAACGTCAAGGGACCGTTCTCTAAGAGGTAGCGAACCGAATTTATTTCGGATTCCATTATCAGAAATACTTAAACATTAACCAATAATTAAACTTCATAAAATTATTATCATGCATTTCCGCGCGCAAACCACAAAAGTCAAAACCGCTTTTACTGGAGTCGGACTAGTTGGAGACACGCAAATTTGTGCCCATCATTCGGCTAAAAATTGCGAACGCCGAGGATGTGCGATCCTTCGCGATTATGGGCTCGAAAGAGCAAAATTCGAGTGTTCCCCGGAAATTAGTTTTGAGTGCGTTAATGCTCGATCCTCGCAGGTGTCGTGTAGGAAGTAACTTTTGAGTATACTTCATGGCAATAGACAAACTCGAATGAAAATAAATATTACAAAAAATATTAGATTTAGAATTAAATAATATTTGAAAGAGGGTGAGCAGTGAAGAGGGTGGGCACGTTCCCCTGTGCCCCTTAAGACCGGCCGCCACTGACAATATCCATGGAAATATCTGCACTGGAAATATTTCGATTTACAACACTATACAGTGTGGATCAGCCAAATGGAATAAATTCAATATTAAATAAATGGGGGCGTATGCGAAAAAATGCTCGAACATGTCGATTGGTATTTTTAATTGCGCATTTTTTTAAACTAAAACCGTTTATACAGGGTGTGTCATGTGATGTAGAATGTTCTGAAGAATCCAAAAATTGTCTAATATACAGGGCGTTGTATTTAAATTAGGAAAGTTAGTGTTGGCCACTGTTACATGACACACCCTGTATAAAAAGTATTTACTAAAAAAAATGCGCAACTAAAAATACCGCCACACGTGTCCGAGTGTTTATTCGAACACGCACCCGTTTATTTATTATTGAATTTATTCCATTTGGCTGATCCACAATGTATGCGAGTGTTAATATCGAATACGTAACTTTGTCGAATTGACAAAATTGGAAACAGTGTATATGTGGATCATTAAACGCTAAAAAGCTCTTAAAAAAGCAAATAGTAAATATAGCCTATAAAAATTCCATCATTTACTGGTGTATTTTAAAATCGAGTGTCATTTATAAGAAGAAAAATAAATGAACTGTTATAAAAGGAAGACGATCATATTGTAGTAGAGTTTAGAAAGATGACTTAGTAGAGTTGGTCAAAGTCCATAAAAATTTCTTTATCCTTAAAATGTAATACCTATAATACTTTATAGACATCAGTATTTCTAAATATAGATTTTTTATGTATAATAACTATGAAATGTATAACTTCATTAAAAATTAAATTTTATTGGCATACATACATTTTATACTTTATTATTTGTAATATGTATTGCATGATGTATAAAAATTAAATAACTAGCATACAAACATTTGTACTTTTATCCCTTCTAATATATATTGCTCGATATCATGTATAAAAATAAATTATTATTAAACTTTATGTCAATAATTACCGATATTTTTTTACGATCCGAACAAAAGAATCTTAAAAAAAGGTAGATTAGTTACAACAATCACGAACGAAATATCATTTCTTGAATGGGTCCTACTTACTCGCAAAAATGTCTAATAGAAAATGTCAAAAACGACATTCGAGAATCTAAATTTTCGATGCGCATGATGTATGCGACATTTATTCAAGATCGAAGAATACACCGCCAGGGTATTAAGTTCCAAAAATACCGGCTCTATTTATTTTTTTAGGTCATCAGAAGCCTAATTACTAACTCCCATATTTAAAACTTCAAAACTTACAATTTTTTTATGCTAACTTTTATCCACATTTTAATCACCCAAGAGATGTAATCCCAGATGGGAAAGAGAGGGTCTCAGCAAGTATTACGTATTTTTTTCCGCAAGAAACAGTGTAACATTGCGAGGAAACTGTGACCAAGTATATTAAGCATTAAGGTCAATAAGTGTTTCTTACTGGTTAAGGATGTGTTTGGAGATCGAGACGCTGTCGAGATCTCCAAAACAACCGAAACCAGTAAGAACTTACTGACCGTGATGCTTACGCTATTTTTAGCACGCTCAAAATATTGAGTTGATTAGGATTATAAAAATATATTGTTGGGTATGTCAAACACCTTATAGTCTACTCGAGAAGTGTGTTTCCTGCAAAATAGTTGGAAGGTTTCGAAAAACATGAGCGATAGTTCATTTGACGCGAAATGCAACTCTGATAAAGGCGTTTCGAGAATTTTTTCTTGCATTGCAATTGCAATTTTTATTAACAAAAAACGGAAAAAATATTACGGTTAAAAACTTAAGTCAAAATTAAATTTTCAACAAGTTAGACAATTATTATTTAACAACAAAGTTGTTTAAAAATTTTGTTTTTATTGTATCTACTTTAAAAAAATGTTCAAATGACACAGGCCCACAAAAAAGTGGTGTGTGCTGGGTGTCGGACTAGAATTTTCTGGAGTATTTTTTCCGCTGAACACGAATCTGAAGCAAATAATCAATTTTAGATATTAACGATTTTTTTTTAAATTTAAATAGTCAATATCTTAAAAACCATAAAAGAGACACAAAACTTAATATGACATAAACTATGTATTTTTACAATACCTTTAATTTAAGTTGTATAACCTTTTTGTCTAAATGCAATAGTTTTCGAGTTATAATAAAAAAACCGAATTTTCAGGATTTTTTCAAAGTATACTTCTGGGAAAAATTTGACAATATTTTTTTTTATTTTTGAATTTTGTCTGCAAATTTTAATTAATTTGGGATTCAAATAAAATAAATTATTTATTTAAAAAAAAAGTGAAAAATCACATTAATAAAAAAAAAATGAAAATATATTTTTTTAATTTTTGAATTTTGTCTGCAAATTTTAATTAATTTGGGATTCAAATAAAATAAATTATTTATTTAAAAAAAAAGTGAAAAATCACAATATTTAAAAAAAAATGAAAATATTTTTTTTTAATTCTTGAATTTTGTCTGCAAACTTTAATTAATTTGGGATTCAAATAAAATAAATTATTTATTTAAAAAAAAAAAAGTGCAAAATCACATTAATAAAAAAAAAATTCCCATTTTTTGTCAAAATTAAATTATTAAACAATTTTATATGGCTTTTTTATAGACAATTTAAAAATATTTTATACAGGGTGCCACAGATTCGAGTGCATGCTTGGGGATCTCGGAAACCGTAAGAGATACGAAATCGGTTAAATTATGGCAAAGTTGCGCATTTAGGTGCCTAACAACATGCCGTAAAGTTGTAAAATTCCGAATACTTTCAGAGATATCCAGAAAAAACGAAATTTGCCGATTACGCTTTTATTTTTTTCTGACGTTATTTAAAGAGATATGGAAAACAGCGTTGAGAGATTTTCCGTACGACGTTTCGTTTTTGTTAAACCATCATCAACTTTATTTTTTTAAATACGGCACTCAATTGTTTATTGCATTTTTTTAAAGCAGTTATAATACCAATTACACTTAATATTTTTCTGTTAAATAAACATGTTTTCCATAAGAGACAATGAGTTAGACAAGGAACGAACATCATTTTTTATAGGGGCGTTCCATATTTGTTAATAACTATGAAGTGTTATATATTTTTGTAAAAAATAAAGTTGATGATGGTTTAACGAAAACGAAACGTAGTGTGGAAAATCTCTCAACCCTGTTTTGTAGAGCTTAAAAGGTGGCCATAAGAATATATCTTTTGTTTTTCCATAAAAAATTCTTAAAGTAGCTAATGGACGCCTTCTCATCTGAAAGGTTTTTTTTATTAAGTATACCATACCTTTTTTTATATTGATTAAAATGGGTTTTGTCCAGTAAGGTAGTATGCAATTAGAATAAGGAACTGTGCGCCGCCAATGATTTTACTACGCTTCGCTAGTACCAACGAAATAATTCATGTGTGATAGCTAATCCAATGAGTGGTTCTCTTCTTTATGGAATGGCTAATTTATGCACCATTGACGATAATTTTTTAAATTGGCTGACATAATTGAACATCCCATGTAATCTCAGCTGCGCAGGATAATATTTTTTAATGAGTCGGTATGCCGTATTTATGTAATTATCCGGCTTTATTGTAAATATGGGAAAGGTTGTTGGTATTTTATGATTAGACAACAGGGGGGATAAAATGGAGACCTATGTACGAGGGGCACTATTTATATTTTGCGCTTTAGCAACAATGAGTGTTGTCAGGTACGCATCTAGTGTTTCCACTAGGAAGTTGCACATTTTTGGCCATGATTTTTTTAATCGGTCTATTCTCCAGTTACGAATACACAGTGTCGCATACGACATCAGTATAATGCAGGATTGATAAAAATCATGATTTTTTTAAATCTAGAGTTTTTTGATTTAAAAAAAATACTAGCTTTTAAAAGTATTATTATTTTTAAATATTTCCAACAAATATTTTTAGGCAGGAATAGTACAGATACGAAGCAAAGCTGGAGAAGTTCTAACATGCAAATTTTGTCCACGTAGTTTTTGTCCGCGCAGTATAATAGTACATTTAAAATCAAGATAAAAGGTCCTGAAATTGCGTAACGGATGAGACCACTTGTCCCCTACGTATTTTGGGCCGCTGATCACGAAAATGAGGGTTAAAGCTACCGCCAGTGGTTGGAACACCCTTAAAAATGCAAAAAACACCCCTAAATAGGGGTGTTTTTCGAATATTTTCGTTATTTTGCAAATTTAGTCATCCTATATGTTTTTGGGGGCGGTGATTACGAAAATGAGGGTGAAAACTTGCATTACAGGGTGGAACCACCCCTAAAATTGGGGAAAAAACACCCCGAAATGGGGGTGTTTTTCGACTAAAAGTGTTTTTTTGCCAATTAAGACATCTTATATGTTTTTGGGGCTGCGAAAATGAGGCACTTGCATTCTGAACATAGTAATCGCAAAAAACCCCTTACAAGGTTTGCATTTTGACAAAGATTTAACTTCCCCTGTCGAACCACCCCAAAATCGCACAAAACACTTAAGCACAAACAGGGGTGTTTTGTGCGATTTTGGGGTGGTTCAGCATTGGGGCAAGTTGTAACCATCATTTTCGTAATCAGCGCCCCAAAAAACATATAAGATGTCTTAATTGGCAAAAAAACACTTTTAGTCGAAAAACACCCCCATTTCGGGGTGTTTTTACTTACAAGGGGTGTTTTGTGCGATTTTGAGGGTGGTTCGAGCATTGGGGCAAGTTGTAACCATCATTTTCGTAATCAGCGCCCCAAAAAACATATAAGATGTCTTAATTGGCAAAAAAACACTTTTAGTCGAAAAACACCCCCATTTCGGGGTGTTTTTTCCCCAATTTTAGGGGTGGTTCCACCCTGTAATGCAAGTTTTCACCCTCATTTTCGTAATCACCGCCCCCAAAAACATATAGGATGACTAAATTTGCAAAATAACGAAAAT
Source organism: Listronotus oregonensis (assembly GCA_019359885.1). Lineage (NCBI taxonomy): Eukaryota > Metazoa > Arthropoda > Insecta > Coleoptera > Curculionidae > Listronotus > Listronotus oregonensis. The sequence goes on from JAHBCN010000705.1 coordinate 325,171, forward strand.
ATTCGAAAACACCCCTAATTAGGGTGTTTTTTGCTTTTTTAAAGGGTGTTCCAACCATTGGCGGTAGCTTTAACCCTCATTTTCGTGATCAGCGGCCCAAAATACGTAGGGGACAAGTGGTCTCATCCGTTACGCAATTTCAGACCTTTACCTTGATTTTAAATATACTATAATGTCGCTTAAAAAGCATGCGCATTGACAATTTGGATTTTGTGTATTATTTTCATCATTTTCTATTCGAAATTTTTGTCACTGGGTAGGACCCATTCGAAAACCTACATTTTTTTTAAAGATTGTTTTTTTTTGAATCGTTAAAAAAAATCTCGGTAATTATGATATAAAGTTTATTATATTAATTTAGTTTTATACTCAATATCGAGCAGTATATATCAAAAATGATAAAAGTACAAATGTTTGCACGCTAGTTATTTAATTTTTTATGGGGTTATACATCACATTGTTATTGTACAGGAGCTTTGATTATATTTACGTGGTATCTGAATCCTTTATTTTTGAAAATAAAAAAAAAGTTTTATATAAAAATTGAATTTTTTTTCTATATTATCTTTTAAAATTATCAGTAAAAAATATCGCATTAAAAAAATGAAAAAATATGAGCAACTTCAACTTTTTCAAAATGGAACATCTTGTATATTATGGGCTACAAAGAAAAATCTTGAGTTTTTGAGATATTTTAGCTTAAATTATAAATACATTTAAAAAAAATCGTATTAGTATCAAGAAAGTCATGGAAACAATAGAATTGTTATGATAAATTTGACGTCTCGATATTGTAAAAAGTAGAAGTTTATCATTTTTAACTATTAAGAGTAATTTTCTCATCGATGGGCTATTTAGATGAACAAAAAAATCGCTATTGTGCGTCTTAATGGCAAAAATAATAATATGACGACAGTGCAAAGAAAATATCACTTATTATATCCTTAACAAGGGGTACATCTCAAGACACTATTAAATACAGATTAGGAAAGTTTAGTGGCCGGAAAAGCTTAAAAATAAAGAAAAGAACTTTAGCACGAAATGAAAACGAAGATTTGGCTATACTCGTTTTTTCGAGGATAATTATTATACTTTTTCTATTGAACTAGCACTACTTTTAATAATTTTGGAAAATCCTGAAATATCAATCTTGGATGCGGCATCTGTAGACTTAATTAAACAGATTATAACATTTATTTAAGTAGAACATTTTATAAATTTTATCCTTATAAATGTATGTCCGTCCAGCATCTTTCTAAAGAAAACATGCAGGACCTGAGTATGCATTGGAAATAGCTAGGCTTATGCGGCAGGATTCAGAGTTTAAGAAAAAAATCTTTTTACCGATGGGTCTTTCTTCACTTTAGCAGAAATTTTTAATCGCAAGAATCATTATTGGTCCAAAGAAAACCTTTAGAGATCGAACGCTGTTAGAACAACACCGATACGTCACGATTTTATACGGGTTTGCCATATGAGACCGTGACGTATCGGTGTTGTTCTTACAGCGTTCGATCTCTACCAAATTTAGCAACATAACAATTTTATTGTTGCCATGGCTTTCTTGCTACTAATGTGATTTTCTTTTCAATTTATTTACAATTTAAGCTGAAATATCTCAAAAACTGTTTACTTAAATATCATCAATGTATATATATACTATATATATATATATATATATATATATATATATATATATATATATATATATATATATATATATTGAAATCAGAAAAATATCTTTTGTTGAAGTCCATAATATACAGGGAGTTCCATTTAAAAAAGTTGAAGCTGCTCATATTTCCATTATTTTAATGCGATATTTTTTTAACTGATAATTTTAATAGATAATATGGAAAAAAAACCTAAATTTTTTATATAAAACATTTTTTCTATCTTCAAAAATAAAGGCTCCAGATGCCACGTAAATATAATCAAAGACCCTGTACATAAAAAGATCTATATTCAGTAATACTGTTGTCTATCAAGTTATAGGTATTACATTTTCTTATATTTCATTATTTCGCCCTAGCTTCTAGGTTTTCTCTCTGCCAGGAATTTTTCTAAATCAATATTAATCCACTTCTTTTTAGTGTCTTTAAATATCAAGAATAAAGGAAGGTCCTTTAGAGATTTTTATCGGCTTTGACTAACTCTACTAGTTCATATTTCTAAACTTCACTACAACATTGCGCTATATGTTTTTGTTGGGATTGCTAGCCTTGAAATTTTCTAGAATATGGGACCACTTTGGTCCTGGTCCCGGGAAATAGCGAACTAAGCCTGCTCAGCCCTATTAATCCCTATAAACTGGCAGATCGCCTGAAACAGAAAAAACAAAAAAACTCCCACAAAACTGAAAAAATCACTAATCTACGTTTCGGAGGCAAGTCGGCCATCATTGTCAAGATAAAATTAAAAGAAAAACAAAATAGAAGTTAAAACTAAATTTTTAAGAAATTTTGGTTTAAAAATAGGAAATTCTAAAAACCTTTTTAATATTTATGACGTTTTGTCATAAATGTACTAAATGTACTATAATAAATTTTAGTCTTTTTTGTTTATAACACTTCGTTTATTCTTGTTTTTATAAATGACACTCCATTTAGAAATACACCAATTCACGAAATCACCGGTAAACGATTATAATTTTATAGGTTATGTTTACTAGAGCTTTTTACCGTTTGATTATCCACAGTTACACTGTTGCCAAGTTTTGCCATTTGACAAAATTTGGCAAAGAATGTGAAACAAAACAGTTAATCGAGACTCATTTGTGACAATTTTTAGTTGAGACTGAAGAATAAACCTTCAGAACGTTATATTATTGGAGCGTAATTTTTGTTGTATACAGTCATATCAAAAATGAAATTAAGTTTTAACTAAATTTTCGTGCAATGATTTTTGAAGTGAATTATGACAAGACAAGGGTGCACTGATCAGCTTATTTCCACTGTTGCGATGAAGCTCCATCCTTTGTCACTGTATAACGAATTTATTCGTGGTCGCCGTTAGTTCAGTGGCGAAAGTTGTAAATGTCGTTCAAAGTTAGCAGGGCTCAGCTGTGCCTATTTTACTGGCAGCTGGCAGTCTGTTCAATCTTGTTTCGAGAAGTTAACTGATTTTTTAAACTTTGAATTATTTTTGTGAAATGAAGCTAATAAAAATACAGTTTAATCACTAGATTAATCTAAGTGAGACATTTAAAGACTATTTTCCAGCTCCAGAACTCTCTCTCTTTCTCTATTTCTCCTTCTCTTTTAGAGAGAGAGAGATAGAGAGTGAGAGAGAGACATTAAAGATGTTATTTATTTTTTAATTGTTTCGTTTTGTATATTTTTAGTTTTCTTTGCTAAAGTTGTTTATTAATAGAAAGTCATGCATTAACAGTTGCTCTTAATGCATGATTTTGTATACGTAAATAGTACTTATTAATAAACAATCGCCGAAAAAGTCATTTTCAATGACACATTACGGTTTTTCATTATTAGGCCTCAAATATAAGTAATGCCCCTCGTAGTTTATGATTAGACAGCAGGAGGGATAAAATGGAGATGTATGTACGAGTACCCTACCGTTCAACATACTCGCCTGGGAACTTACAAGAAAAATGCGTAATTATGGCGATAAAGATGGTTTTTGTCTGCAATTTTCAGTATTTGTTTTTATGATACTGCCGAGAGACCTCCGGCTTTATAATATAGTATACTGCAGTAACGTGTTCAGGATCTCTAGAGAGTAAAGGCCGCTTGACATTAAGGCTTTTTTTGTATCATTTTTGGACGTATAAATTCTGGCAGATTTGAGCTCAAAAATAACGGAAGCATCATTAAATTGCTGTTTGCAACGATTACATTTTTTCACTTTTACTATCACTAGAGCTTCAATTATTAGTGGAAATTTGAATTTGAATTTAAAAAAAAAATCTTGTTTTTTATTAAAGCTAGAGTGGTATTCGGTAAGAAAATTTTACATCAAAGTTTTAACAAAATACTAGGATAATGACATTTTTTGATATTTTAGTTACACAAAATAATACAAAGTTAGTCGATAGTAGTTTAGTCTCTTAGTTTTCTACAAATTTATTTTACTAAAGTTTGTAGAAATATATTTTCCTACAAAATACTAATCACAATCAGTATCCAGGATAAATGAAATTCACGTGCATATATTATTAGGTTAAACAAAATACAATTAGCGGACTTTAGTTTCACAAAATTATAAAGCATAAGCTGATCATAAACTCAATCGTTTAGTTTAAATTTATTTTACCAAAATTGGTAGAAAATGGTAAAATAGTTATTTAAAAAAATAATAATTTGTTAAGCAAGCAGACAAAATAGTAGATAGCTTAATAAAAAAATATATATATATATAATATATATATATATATATATATATATATATATATATATATATATATATATATATATATACAGGGTGCCACAGATTCGAGTGCATGCATGGATCTCGAAACCGTAAGATACGAAGTCGGTTAAATTATGGCAAAGTTGTGTATTTGCGTAACTAACCATGTCCACTTTAGAAAGTTGCAAAATTCCGAGTACTTCCGGAGATATCTGGGAAAAACCGAAATTTGCCGATTTCGTTTTTATTTTTTTCTGGCGTTATTTACAGAGATATTGAAAAACAAAAGACACTTTCTTATGGTCACTTTTTAAGCTCTACAAAACAACGTTGAGAGATTTTCTGTACGACGTTTCGTTTTCGTTAAACCATCATCAACTTTATTTTTTTAAATACGGACCTGGGTTTTTTATTTAATTTCTTTGAACCCCTTATTATCCCAATTACAAAAATGTATAACACTTAATATTTATTAACAAATATGGAATGCCCCTATAAGAAATGATGTGCGTTCCTTGTCTAACTCATTGTCTCTTATGGAAAATATGTTAATTTAACAGAAAAATATTAAGTGTTATACATCATTGTAATTGGGATTATAACTGCTTCAAAAAAATGCAATAAACAATTGAGTGTCGTTTTTAAAAAAATAAAGTTGATGATGGTTTAACGAAAACGAAACGTCGTACGAAAAATCTCTTACGCTGTTTTGTAGAGCTTAAAAAGTGGCCATAAGAAAGTGTCTTTTGTTTTTCCCTATCTCTTTAAATAACGTCAGAAAAAAATAAAAACGAAATCGCCAAATTTCAGTTTTTTCCGGATATCTCCGGACGTACTCGGAATTTTACAACTTTCTAAACTGTATGTTGTTAGGCACCTAAATGCGCAACTTTGCCATAATTTAACCGACCTCTATCTCTTACGGTTTCCGGATACCCATGCACACTGAATTATGACTCGTAATATATATATATATATATATATATATATATATATATATTATATATATATATATATATATATATATATATATATATATATATATATATATATATATATATATATATATATATATATATATATATATATATATATATATATATATATATATATATATATCATATATATATATATATATATATATATATATATATATATATATATATATATATATATATATATATATATATATATATATATATATATATATATATATATATATATATATATATATATATATATATATATATTATATATATATATATATATATATATATATATATATATATATATATATATATATATATATATATATATATATATATATATTTTTTTTTTTTGATGTGTTGATGTTGATAACGCATATTTTTTGTTCAAAACATTTTTGTAGCTCTTTTAGTTTTTGAGATAATTGCAATTTATTTTAAATTTAAATCGTTTATATCTTAAAAACTAAAAGAGCTACAAAAAAGTTTATTGAACAAATATTACGTAATTTTATTAGTCCTTTAATTTTGATTATATACCTTTTTTTCTTAAAATCAATAGTTTTCGAGTTATTTAAAAAAAAACGATTTTTCACGATGTTTCCCAAGTAAAAAAAAAATGCAATTCAAACCCGCTGATCTGAGGCATCAGTGCGGCTTGGAATTGACTATATTTCTTCTTAGTAATCTAAAAAAAGGTTTCATGCGTATCTCTTATTGACCAACTTTTCTTGCGGTAGCCTCCCGGACTAAAATAAATAGGTTATAAATCCATGGAATCTTTAGTGTTGAAATAAATACAGTTTTTATACAGAAATAGGTAATTTTAAATTGGTCGTCAATGTATTTTCACCTTGATATTCTTGTCATCCTATTCGCCTTTTAGTGTTAATTTTAATAATCTTTGTTAACGAGATAATTGATAATCTTTTTTTTGTAAGTTAGTGTTAATAAACCGCATCTTAAGTCACTTAAGACAATATTGGTGAATTAGTATTTATAGTATCTACTTAGGTATTATATAACATTAGATAAATTGCAGCTTTTTCTTCTTTCTTCTCATTGCAGCAAGATTGTTTGCTTAATAATATATTTTTTAATTGAACGTTTTAACAATAAATCAGTAGGTTTATGGGTGTGTTTTGCTGTCACATGCACAATCCGCATGTTCTCACATTAAGAATACGCATAATGCCGCTAAGAGAGTCCTCGTACCCATTCACAATAAAATATCTCTGAGCAATCGTTTTGTTTTAAAATGTTGAGGGAACATATTATATATTTTTCTCACGCCTGACACAATATATTATTATTTTAATAAAAATGCATTTCATAAGATAATACATTTTTCTAGTATACACATAATTAGTGGTATTCTTAGATGCAATCTGAGAAACATTAAAGTTACCATTCAGTCAAGGCGAATGTTATATACAGGGTGTCCGGAAAATACGTGTACAACGTTTGATGACAGACTCCAGACATCAAAATAAGTCGATTTCAGCGAACTTACCTATATCCAAAATTGCTTCAATTAGCCTGCAGAGGGCGTCAAAGATTTTAAAAAATATTGGGTTTTCCTTAATTTTTCAATAACGTGCAAATCGATTTTAATAATTTTTGGTGATGAGTCTTGGGTAATAAAATGACGTTTGCTGTTGACATAGTTATCGACTGTACTTAACCCAAATTATTATAAACGTGACATCATATGTAGTTATATCTTCTGATTTTTTTATGTCATTGACTTACTGACAAATCAGATACTCTTTTCTGGTAAAACAATGTATTCAAAAGATTTTTCATCTCTTGTAAAATTTTGCTAGGATAAGTGGTTATGCCAGAAAAAAATCATTTTCAATTACGTGCTCGGGCAAGATATTTTATTAATAGTAATAAGAGGTTATCACTAAACATTGCTTACTGGTGTCTTAATTATGTTTTTTTTGTTGCTATGACATTTAATGTTTATGTTGACAAAATGCGTCAGAGTTTGAACATTCAGGCCACTATTTTTAACTTCCAAAATCTTTTACGATTACGTTAAATATGGATAACTATACAAACCCCGAAAAAGTTGACATGCTTTTGGTGTACGGATTTTGCCAAGACAATGGACGTCAAAGGGTTTACATGAAGAGATTTCCTGACCGTCGTATACCAAATCACCAAACATTTGCAAGTATTGAACGTCGTCTTCGGGAAACGGGTAGCTTTGAACAAAAAGTTGAAGGTAGAGGTCGTGAAGCAGAACCAACTATCACTAAGCGCCGGTTGGAAAGTTTACACGTCCAAACAGTTCAGGAACTTTGGCCCAATGATCTTCCCCAGCGCAGCGGCTCCTATTTTGTCAATTTATTCGGAACAAAAGAATTCTTAATCTAAATTTTAGTATTAAAAGTTTTATTTACCGACGGGGCGACCTTTACAAGGTCAGAAGTTAACAACCTGCACAATGAACATGTTTATTCAAATAAAAATCCTTATGCCATTAAAGTTGCTCACCACCAACATCAATTTAAATTGAATGTTTGGGCAAGTATTATTAATCGATACCTTATTGGTCCTATAGTGTGCCAGACAAATTGAATAGAAATATGTACATCAATTTTTTGCAAAATACTATTCCAATTCTTTTGAAATATTTGCCCCCTATAATTCAGCAGAGGCTGTGGTGCATGATGGACCGCCACCTCATTTTTCCGTGGAGGTTCGACGATACCTTCATGACCAATACCCTTATTGGAAGAGGCGATGATGCACCAGTACGATGGCCACCACGTTCTTTGGACCTAATGATGTGTGATTTCTTTTTGTGAGGTGCTCTTAAAACTAAAATTAATAAGACTTCTGTGAACACGCGCGAAGAGTTATGGCAACGAATTTTAAATGCAAGCAACCATCTTAATAAACCCGAGACAAGTTCAAGTTTATTTTTTAAGATGTGTAATTAAGTGTTTTTAACAAAATGGTGGTCATTTTGCAGATTTGCTTAATTAATGCTTTGTTTTTATCGAGTTTTTTTTTAATTAATAAAATATCTTGCTTGAGCACGTAATTAAGCATTTTTTTGGAACTAACTATCCTAGCAAAATTTTCTAAGAAATAATCAAATACATTGTTTTACCAGAAAAGAGTATTTGATTTGTCAATAAGTCAATGACATAAAAAAACAGAAGATATAACTACATATTATGTCCTCACGTTTATAATACTTTGGGTTAAGTACAGTCGATAACTATGCGAACAGCAAACGTCAGTATATAACCCAAGACTCATCACCAAAAATTATTAAAATCGATTTGCACGTTTTTAAGAAATTTAGGAAAAATCAATATTTTTCAAAATCTTTGACGCCCTCTGCAGGCCAATTGAAGCAATTTTAGATATAGGTAAGTTTACTCAAATCGACTTATTTTGACGTCCGGAGTCTGTCATTAAGCGTTATACACGTATTTTTCGGACCATTTTAAATATTGAAATCAGGCAATTTTCGCCAGTCAAATATTTTACTAGGAATTATTAATTTAAATCCAGTCATCCTTTATGAAGACAGAGTAGTAAATTTCGAATGTCAGTCAATCCTAGATTCCCGGATCTCAACCCAATAAACTTTTGGGTTATCTGAAAAACACGGTTTACCATGTCCTACCCAACAGTGAAGATAATGTTATTTTTCGCATTTATGGAGCTTTAGCTCAAATTAAAAACGTAACAATAAGCCTTGCCAATTTTATTTGCCGTTTGCACGCATGCATTGAACAAAATGGTGAGCATTTCGAACACTTGCCTTTATAAATTTAAATGTTTTTGTTTCATTATGTTTTAAGTTAATAAATAATTTAAGTTTAAACGCTTGATTTAATTTTAAAAAATTACTTTCTTTAATTATTCAAGATGGCCATACTTTTATAAGGAGACATTTCTCCAAATTTTGACATTAGTGATTTTTGTCCTATTTTTGGTCGTAGAGTCTAACCCCAAATGGTGGGGATTTTTTTTTTGGGGCATCCTGTATATTAGGTTGTACTATTCTTTTAGTCTGTAATGTACCGAATTTTTACACAAATAAGAAAAGGCATTTAAAGATCAGACAAAGAAGTCAGTATGGTGTTTTTGCCATTTCTGCTTACACTTTTGGGGTTGGTTTTTAGTCATTAATGCTAATATCAATATTTTTGTTTCAGAATTAATAAAATGTCACACCTCCACGGCCTACCCCCTCTTCCTAAATCTCTCTCTGGATTTAATTTCCTGGAGAGCCATCACGCGAGTCAGCGGCAAACCCCTCCGACTCCTATCCGGTCTAGCTCGATAAGAAGTAGTCAGGGTCCTCAGCTTACCCCCACTCATCATGGATCGGTAGTCTATTCGCCACAGAATAGAACTGACGGATTACCTACAAAGAAAACGACGAATTTGGATACACAGCTCGCGATATTACGACGTGAAATGGTAAGTGTAGTTTTTAACTTTTTTTTAAATAAAATGCAGTAAAATCCTCCGAATTTATTATTTGATTTTTTGTATTTTTACTTCCCTCGCCATGTGCGTTGCTTACAGGTATTTTTGAAAATAACTGGGACTTCTATTGGCACCACTACAAATATACTATACTTGCCACAACGGTGATTTCGCTGGTTTAGTCAATTTAGTTTTGTAAATGGCGATGTGATGTGCTTTTACCTTGTTGTGGGTTTATATTTTTGCAAAAATAAATAGCTTTTGACTGTCTTGCGTGATATTTTCGGGTTTGCCAAAATCATAAAGAAAAAATTAATTGTTTGGTAGCTACGTAAAATTTTTATTTGGCCCATGTGTTCCCATCAGCGGTTCTTAAAGCAAGTATTTGAAGATCGTTATGGGTAGGGGTGCCCTCTGTTGAAACTAAATTTTTTACTTCATTTATCATTTAAAGGAACATTATCAATAGTCCAGTAAACGAATCATTTTGCCTAGCAATTTTTTCAAAATGCTTGGACTTGAAATTTTGACAGTAGGTAGGGAATAGTCCAAGGATCAAAATCTATATCATGCCGAAGGGCGCCTTTACCTTGGGGGTGGTTGTTAAACCATTTCGGGAGTGGAAATAATTTATATTTTGACCACGGAAATTGATAGAAAAATGATTTCTAAGCAAAACAAGTTCCATGCATTTTTTTGTAAAATGCATACTTTTCGAGTTATTCGCGATCGAAAGTCGGAGTTTTTCGTCGATATAATAAACATTTTTAATCGTTTTTTTTGCAAATAACTCGATAAGTGTGCATTTTATTAAAAAACTGTAAATAACAAAATTGTAGCTTTTGAAAAAACGAATAAAATGTTTTTTTGTAATTGCTGTGGGACCACTGCAAAACGTGGTTTGTTAAAAGTTAGCTGTTATTCATCAAACACAAAATTTTAGAGTTTCAAAGGCAAATAATGCAAAATTTACGTATTTTTCGAGGAACTAATAATAACTTTTTAAAAGCATTTGCAAAGACCTTTCTTAAAAAAAAATATGTATCATAAAAGTTGAGTGAGTTATATTTAAAATAAGATTAGACCAAAATTTTTTGAGTGCAAAAATTTTAAAAAATCCGCCGTTTTTTACTATTTTTTGCATTGTAATATTGTAGGGCGTGGATTTTTCAGGATTAAAAAATTAAATTGGTAACTCTTTTAAGCAGTCACATTTTTTCTAACTCTGTGACAATATGTTAATTTTTCTAGGGTAAACATTTTTTTTTATTAAATCATAATAAGGGTTGATTTTTAAACGCTAAAATATTTCAAATAATGTTTTAAAGAAATAAAATACTACTTTTTTAACTTATTTGAGTCAAAGTTTACTCATCTTAAGCTTTAATGTATAGTTTTATAGGTTTTAGCAAAAAAGGGTAGTTTTTAATATAGATATTAAAGAGGACGGTTTAAGCTAAATTTTCATGGAAAACCATGCATTTTGAAAAAATTGCCAGTTTTTGCACTTTTTTCAGCTTCGTTTTCTGGACTATTTATAAATGGCGATGTGATGTGTTTTTTCTTGTTGCGAGTTTATATTTTTGCAAAAATGAATAGCTTTTAACTGTCTTGCGTGATATTTTCGGGTTTGCCAAAATCGTAAAAAAATCACTTTGTGGCTAGCTACGTAACATTTTTATTTCCTAATAAGTATTTTAGTTCTTTTTTGACATCTGTGGGGTTACCAGATTATGAAAAACGTAGTTTTCCAGTTCCGCCTGTCAGTCAAATTATCTGTCTTGTTGGTATATTAAACCAAATAATATATTAACTTCAAATTTGCGATACGTGTAATATTAAAGGAGAGTAAGCCAACCTAATGGTTATTGTTTAACTATTTATAGGGAAATAAGGAACACCTTCGTAAGACCAATTTTAGAATTTGTTATGGTGCTTTGATACCTGAATATGAAAAAATATAAGGTGCTATAAATTAAGATTTGCGTGTTTGAGAACGTTATAAATTTGTCGTCATTTAAAAAATTCTAATTTATCTCAGTATCTGTGCATTTTTAGCGAAAATATGTGGAGAGCTTTTATGTAGAGAATTAATTTTTTATCTAAAAGGCCACCTTTTAAAGATTAAAAAAATATATTGCAAAATAAATGCAGAAAAATAGAAAAAAAAGTTCATTACTAATTCCTGGAGTCCTCGGATATGGCTAAGACGACTACGTTTCACCCTTATTGGCGATGATCACAATCGCTGTAAGGCAAGACACGACTAACGAGTGGTCACTGAAGATGCCCCCTGTTCCGGCAAGCCCAAAATTCTTACAAAGTTTAGAAAATCGTTTTCAATGATCGCCGGCAGAAGTGGGATGAGATAGCTGAGGCTGTGGGCATATTGAAAGAGCGAACTTATCATATTTTTACTGAAGTTTTAGAAATGAGAAACCTATCCCCTCTATGGGTACTGCGATTGCTTACTCCAGAGCAAAAACGACTTCGCAGGACCATATCAAAGGAGTGTTTAACACTGTTTAAGCGTTTCCCAACTGAATTTCTTCGCCGATTTGTAATTGCCGATAAAACTTATGTTTATCCCTATACTTCGGAGGCAAAAAAATAATCAAGACAGTAAACAGCGAGGGGCGATCCGAGTCCGAAGAAGGCAAAGGCAATTAAATCGGCAGAAAAGGTTAGGGTAACAATTTTTTGGGATAAATATTCTTTTTATAGACTATCTTGAGAAAGGAAAAACTATAAAATGTAACTATGACGCCAACTTATACAAGTCGGTTAAAATTTTAAACTTTCTGGCATAGAGATATGGCCTGAAATGCTTTACTGCCCACACTATTCCGAGCAATTCTTTTTCTACCGTCGCATAAAGCCTTTCTGCCTTATTTAATGTTCTGGAAGCAAAGGCGACCGGTCTGTCATTTGAATTTGACAAAACCGCACCTAATGCGTATCCGCTAGCATCTGTTCTGAGCACAAACTCGTTTTCTTCTGAAAAATCTGGATATTGTAACAAGGGAGGCTTTGCCAACGCCTGCCTTAGTGTCTCGAATGCATGTTTACACTCGTCTGTCCACTGAAAAGTTTTGCCTTTACGACTCAGACTATTTAACGGTTGGGCTATTTCTGCAAAATTCCTAATGAACTTCCTATAGTAATTAGCAAATGCGACAAATCGCTTTACCTCCTCCGTAGTTTTTG